>APFE030395718.1:4370-168224 GCA_000404065.3 Pinus taeda | reverse complement strand
ACCATTTTAGACTCCCCTAAACAATTTATCTCTATGGTTGATGCACTAGTGGTGTCTCCTCCCGATTCATTGAAATAATCAACCCACATACATGAGCCTCCTATTTTAGACATCTGAAAATTATTTACTAAAAAGAAAACCCTTACACGAAATTCTGATCCCATAGAAAAATCCGTAGATTTTAACAAAGTTTTCCCAAACCCTACTGTCTCTGATTGGTTCTCTGTTCAAAATAAGAAATATGTATATACAAGGACTAAGGTGAAGTCATCAATAAATGAAGCCATTTCCTTTATATATCCACTAGTTCAATATTTTGAATGTGCATTAGATTTCCATGAAACTTTACACTATGAGTATCAAACTAAAATGATCTGAATTGGATCATTATATTTTTTTTCATCCATCTCGGTGCATTTGGGGTGGAAAAAGTGGAGGAATCAGCTCACGAGACAGTTTTTATCAGTGGGACCTAGTTTGGTAAAATGGGGTCCGAAACCTTCCAAGAGAATTTTGAAGCATCAAATGTCATTTTTAGGGTAAAAATTTTCCATTATAGCATAACACTTTTTCATGCTATTCTACACACCGAGACATTTCCAACGACGTAAGAAGCATGTCAATCAAAGTCCGTATGCAAAAGTTATGCCACTCAGAAGTTGACCTTCTTGTTTTCACACCTATAGTTCAGGAGGATGCCATGTTAGCCCCCATTATTCATGGAAAATGGGCTAGCCACGTGTTTGTGATGTAAAAGACTCTAGAAGAGTCTATTTTGTAACTCTAGTTAAGAGTTGATGTAGTCAAACTTTACCACTAGTCGGCTATTGGGTTGTGTTATAGCTAGGCCACTAGGAGGAAGAGGCATTCCATTCTTTCAAGAGAAATTTGTTCCAGTTGATCAAAGATAGATAGGAGAGATAGGAGGTAGATCACATAGAGAGGATTTGTGCACTGTAGCATCCCACGGGCCACAAACATTACTTCTTTGTACCTGCAACCATATTTCCAGATAGAGAAAGAGAGTGAAGCAACCATATTTAAATATAAATCTTAATATTCTAAATGATGAGTTGGATTCGCCTGTAATAAAAGTATTTTACAGCTAATAAATGCTATAGTGCCTGTAATAAAAGTATTTTACAACTAATAAATGCCATTAGTTAGTGGAAGATGAATGGGATATTGAAAAAAAATGGTGTTTGAGGTGACTACCAGTAGTTAAAAGTATTTTACAACTAATAAATGTTACTAGTTAGTGGAAGAGGAATGGGATATTGAATAAAAATGGTGTTTGAGGTAACTAGTATTAGTTAAAAGTATTTTACAACTAATAAATGCCATTAGTTAGTGGAAGAGGAATGGGATATTGAATAAAAATGGTGTTTGAGGTGACTAGTACTAGTTAACTATCATTAGAAGAGGATTGGGATATTTAATAGAAATGGTAATTGAGATGTGTTACATGGGTAAACATTATATTTTTAAATGTTAGATATTTGTTTATTAGTTTTAACATGTTTATATATAAAGTTAAAATAGAAAAAAAAAAAAAAAAATTCTACCTTGTTTTATTATTTTTCTTTTAATGTGTCTTTTTCTTCCCACTTTAAGTTTCATGTCCCTTTTGTAAAGAGGGATCCCCAGGTCATGTGAAGTATATGACTGGCTTTTACTAGCTTTTGTTGGTATGTTTTTACTTATAGCATCAAAGACAATAATTGCAAGATTGCAATCTTGAATTTGCACTTGTAAATAAAAACTCTCTTTTGTTTATCTGTCCCAAACTACCTACAACCTAAGCTAAACACTTGCCAAAATTTACAAAGCCCACTTGGCCCAAATATCAACTACTCAAATATCCCAACAATCTAGGTTCCTATAGAATCACGATAATTGGATTTACATTAAAAATATCTTTAACTTTATTTTACATAGTAAAATAAGACCTACTCCTAGAATTTATAGGATCCCATTGGGATCTTACAAAAACTAAATTTTCCTAGGGCTCCCCAAGTGGAAAAATTTTGACCTCCTTGTCAAATGATCAAACCTTCCAGGATCCGAAACAAAATGTTGTTGTTGTTCATATGCACAGTTTCCATGTTATTCCAATTTTGATTTCAGTCTACCAAGATCCTTCACATAATTTTGTAATATGTCACTTATGCTGCTAGGGTAATCTTGCACAGTCAACTACTTATCTCTGCTGGCTATTGTCCTCCTCTATTTGTACCCTTATGTAGGTATTCTTTTCATCAACACGTTGACTTCATCTTCCTACTAGATCATATTTCCATCCTCCTTTAACTCAAATTTCACATGTTGGATGTCAACCATTTGTTTCATCAACTTCTCGTCCAAAGATTTTAGTTCCACTAGTAGTTTTAAAGTGTTCTCATCACCATTTATGAGCAGCTCATTTAAATATTACTTTGCATCTTCATAAACTTCCTCTTAAAGGTAATTCCAAGCCAATTTAATCTTGGTTACCTCAACAACAAGGTCTTCACTTGTATACTTTCCCTTATTACTATCCATCACAGTGTCCTCATGTATTAAAAGAGATACATTTATCACTCCTAACCTTTGCTGCTAAAAAATTGCCTTAATTTGTATTGAGGAATTCCCTTCATCTATTAGCCCAACTAGCTTTCCCTTGCGAAATTCAATACCTGCATTCACACACTAATTGTCAATTTCAAAAACATAAGAATTCTCAGATTCTTCGGTCACTTCCCCAACACCCAACACCTTTCCTTCATGTGAAAAGGTCTTCTTTTAGTACTCATTATGAGATAATAGTGCATCATTCTTCATTTGAATAGAATTTTAATTCACTCATTCTTTAGTGATTTGTAAACCGAGTCCTTCATCCAAAATATATATGGCAACCCTTGGTGGTTGTCCATTCACTACAAAAGTTATTGTTGATTCATACACTCCTCTTGTTTGCATCTTCTCAAATGATTCTTTGTTATTGCCTCTTACAGTCTCCTCATCTTGGATGACAACTTGTGATGGTTGTCCCTCCTTCTGACCCGCACATAAAAATAAATTATCAACTTTAAAAGAGTGAAGCTCCAGGGCCTCCACTGATGCTCCTAGCATCTGCTATAGATTTGGAAATCTGGGAGCAATCTAACAAATTAATAGAGATTAAAAAGTTAGTTATTTGATGTTTACCAAGAGGTTAAAAAAAGTTAGTTAATTGATGTTTGGTAAGATTATAAATTTTAGTTATTTATAATTGAATAGATTAAATGATTAATAAATATTAATAGTAATCAAAATGTTTTTGTGTTATTTGTAATGTTGAGAATTTGTAGAATTAGCATGATAATGGAGATATGAAATTAAAAATATTTTGGAGATATGTATATGATTAAGAATATTTTCAAATTATTAAATTTAAACCATTTATAAATTAAGGAAAATTCGGAAAACTCTATTCTAAAATAGACATACATATCTAAATATAATTTTTTGAAAAGCATTTTTTTTTCAAGTTTGGTTGGACTAGATCCTTCTCATCCCGAGAGAAGGGATAACACAAAATTTGAACTCAAAATTTTCAATTCGGTAAAAATTTATTTCCAAAACCAGACTTTTTGAAAAATTTCTTGAAATACTTAAATTATATATATTAAAATATTCAAATTTACTGTTCAAAATTTTCTATTAAATTTTAAAAACATTACAATAAAATATCAAAAATAATAAAATTATTGATTAATCATACCACACTTTAAAACTAATCTTTTCATTAAATACACGTAATTTTTTTTAGTACAATCATTATGTATCCCTATAAACTTATTTAACATGGCCTAAACTTTTCATTAAATACATGTAATATTTTTTTTTTTAAATTTACTAGTACAATCATTATTTGTCACTATAAACTTGTTTAACTTGGACCTTCTGAATGTAGCAAACTTTCATTTCATTTAATTATAAATGAGTTCTATTTATTTAAATATAAATCTTAATATTCTAATGATGAGTTGGATTCGCCATGTATTTTACAACTAATAAATGCTATAATGCCTGTAATAAAAGTATTTTACAACTAATAAATGCTATAGTGCCTGTAATAAAAGTATTTTACAACTAATAAATGCCATTAGTTAGTGGAAGATGAATGGGATATTGAAAAAAAATGGTGTTTGAGGTGACTACCAGTAGTTAAAAGTATTTTACAATTAATAAATGTTACTAGTTAGTGGAAGAGGAATGGGATATTGAATAAAAATGATGTTTGAGGTAACTAGTATTATTTAAAAGTATTTTACAACTAATAAATGCCATTAGTTAGTGGAAAAGGAATGGGATATTGAATAAAAATGGTGTTTGAGGTGACTAGTACTAGTTAACTATCATTAGACGAGGATTGGGATATTTAATAGAAATGGTAATTGAGGTGTGTTACATGGGTAAATATTATATTTTTCAATGTTAGATATTTGTTTATTAGTTTTAACATGTTTATATATAAAGTTAAAATAGAAAAAAAAATTCTACCTTGTTTTATTATTGTTCTTTTAATGTGTCTTTTTCTTCCCACTTTAAGTTTTATGCCCTTTTTGTAAAGAGGGATCCCCAGGTCATGTGAAGTATATGACTGGCTTTTACTAGCTTTTGTTGGTATGTTTTTACTTATAGCATCAAATACAATAATTGCAAGACTGCAATCTTGAATTTGCACTTGTAAATAAAAACTCTCTTTTGTTTATCTGTCCCAAACTACCTACAACCTAAGCTAAACACTTGCCAAAATTTACAAGGCCCACTTGGCCCAAATATCAACTACTCAAATATCCCAACAATCTAGGTTCCTATAGAATCACGATAATTGGATTTACAATAAAAATATCTTTAACTCTATTTTACATAGTAAAATAAGACCTACTCCTAGGGCGATGCTCCTGCATTAGACTCCCCAAGTGGAAAAATTTGATCTCCTTGTCAAATGATCAAACCTTCCAGGATCCGAAACAAAATGTTGTTGTTGTTCATATGCACAGTTTCCATGTTATTCCAATTTTGATTTCAGTCTACCAAGATCCCACACATAATTTTGTAATATGTCACTTATGCTGCTAGGGTAATCTGGCACAGTCAACTACTTATCTCTGCTGGCTATTCTCCTCCTCTATTTGTACCCTTATGTAGGTATTCTTTTCATCAACACCTTGACTTCATCTTCCCACTGGATCCTATTTCCATCCTCCTTCAACTCAAATTTCACATGTTGGATGTCAACCATTTGTTTCATCAACTTCTCGTCCAAAGATTTTAGTTCCACTAGTAGTTTTTAAAGTGTTCTCATCACCATTTATGAACAGTTCATTTAAATATTACTTTGCATCTTCATAAACTTCCTCTTGAAGGTAATTCCAAGCCAATTTAATCTTGGTTACCTCAACAACAAGGTCTTCACTTGTATACTCGCCCTTATTACTATCCATCACAGTCTCCTCATGTATTAAAAAAGATAAATTTATCACTCCTAACCTCTGTTGCTAAAAAATTGCCTTAATTTGTATTGAGGAATTTCCTTCATCTATTAGCCCAACTAGCTTTCCCTTACGAAATTCAATACCTACATTCACACACCAATTGTCAATTTTAAAAGCATAAGACTTCTTAGATTCTTCGGTCACTTCCCCCAACACATTTCCTTCATGTGAAAAGGTCTTATTTTAATACTCATTATGAGATAATAGTGCATCATTCTTCATTTGAATAGAATTTTAATTCACTCATTCTTTAGTGATTTGTAAACTGAGTCCTTCATCCAAAATATATATGGCAACCCCTTGTGGTTGTCCATTCACTACAAAAATCATTGTTGATTCATACACTCCTCTTTTTATTTGCATCTCTCAAATGATTCTCTATTATTGCCTCTTACAGTCTCCTCATCTTGGATGACAATTTGTGATGGTTGTCCCTCCTTATGACCCACACATAAAAATAAATTATCAACTTTAAAAGAGTGAAGCTCCAAGGCCTCCACTGATGCTCCTAGCATCTGCTATAGATTTGGACTTGTCATGTGGTCAATAATACCTTTAATTAATCTCATCTTCTCAACCTTACTATCATATTTTCTCCTTCGCATAATATCCTTTGAGGGTTCTCTCTTTCCTCAATATCATTATTCTCATTTGTGAGTATGCCAGTCTTTGGAAACTGTTTGCAACACTCCTTCTCTTCATGCGCTTAGTTTTGAGAAGCAATCCATGTGTCTTGTTCTCTTAGTTGGACATCTCATCAATGCTTTTGTTCTGCATTTAAATAAAGTTCACCCACTTTAAAGATGGAATGTCATCTAGCTAACTCTGATATTTCTGCTACCAGTTCTCCTTGCGGACCTTCTTTCAATGTCTCACCAATATCTTCCATGAGGCCTTCTCCACACGCCTCGAGACATTTGACTAGTGTCTAATCATCGTCTTTTATTAAAAAATTCTCTTGATGTTGGAATTTGCATGTAGTCCATGAGACTCTCAGACAATTTTTCATTAGCTTTTTCTCTAAGGATATCACCTCACTAGTTTGCAAATGTGAACTGCTACAACCTTAAGCTTAGCTTGTTTGAGCTTCTCCTCTCTTATTGTAGCATTCAACAAGTGTTTTAACTCCTTCCTTGCTCTCTTAGGTATCTTCTTCTTGAAACCATTCTATCTGACAAGTAATTTGAACCTCCTATCATGCTTGTCCCTGCCTTTCTTCCCTAGCTTGTAGGCACTATATTAGTACATAAACTTGTGCTTTCGACTCAACCATTTCCCTTTCAAATTATTCATGGATAATTTTTCTCATGCCATTTTTATTCTTGACATCCTTTTCTCCCTTTTGTGGCTTTTCTTTGAACCCTGGTTATGTCCAGCAGTAGCCTTCTCTTTTCCTTCCTTTTTGTGAGCCTTCACCTACCCACTATGAGTTGCACACAAGCCCGTGTAACAAGTACTTTCCATTTCTTGTTAGCTAAACACCTCACCTCCTCCTGATTATTGGTGTCCCTTAATTTCCTTCTTTGGTACTTCTTGATCACCTCTTGATCCTTTTTGGCTTCCACTACACCTTGCTCCATTAGAGAATTCCTCTAGTTCTCTTCTCTTGACGACCTTCTCTGTCCCCATCACTCTTCAACCAAAACTAAGTTTTCTTCTTCAACAACCTCTCTTACTGCAAGGGTTCTTTGCCACCTCTTTTGGAACTTCTTTTACAACTTTCTACTAGTTTTAGTTATACCATCCACATCTGCTGCTTACTGCAGTTATTAGCTTGGCGGAATTAAAACAAAATAACAAACTAGTTACTTGCGAGGATTTCTCCTCAATATCTCTTCCTTGGTTGGGTTCTCTTACACTCCTTCCAACTCTGCTCCTTGTTGATTTTTTTCTTTGTGCCACTTCCTCTTCTAATAATTTATTTTAATGTTTGCTCCCAAACTTGTTCCTCTTTAGAATCTGCTACTATGTTCCTCCTTTTGGGCAACTTCCTTTACCTATCTTCTATCTTTTATGTCTTGTCTTCACAATACTATCAAACCATAAGTCACCATTAAATAAACAAATAAATTATTACTTCTCTTCTCAAGTGCATTCTGCTAATAACTGCAACATCTGTTGATTGCAATCTTTACATAATGATGTGCTTTGATACCACAATCATAGTAGGCCCCTCCTAGTGGCCTCCCAAATTTTCCCATAATCTTCTTCTTATGAAGTTCTTCTCTCTCTTTGTTGCTTGAACATCTTTATCCCACATGCCTTCTTGTATTTCTCTCTAGTGCTAGGTGACAAAACACCTCTTCTTCTATGAGCATCAAATCCTCCCTTTAATAGGGATTTATACTAAGTCCAACTCTCGTATTTTATCGACCTCCTACAAGCCCACAAGCCATTTTATAAGACCACTCAAAATTATAAAAATGTATTCATGGGCCTGCTAGAACAAATCTGAGGACAGCTCTGACAATGAGTTAAAAGGTAGTAGTTTCTCTACACCATAAAAAAATATGCCACAGGCTGACTATAGCCGCTCCTTCTTAGCCAAACTGATAGGTCAGATCCAACTTAAGGTTAGAGGTTAGACATCTTTCTAAACACATTGACAATTAATCAGTCGAATCCTGACTCCTTTGTTAGACTAAAAATCCACAACGAAAGGTCGAGGTCAAATTTTTCTAATGTGTGTTAAATCGCACTACGACCTAATCCTTCTGAGGCAGAATAAACTTGCACTCTCATGACCCCCCCTAGTTCACTAACTTCATTTCACAATTGAAACATACTTGACGTGACAATGCTTCATTTCTTCCACTCCAGGCCTTGAGTTGCAAGCCTACAACTCCTCTCGTTCCTAAAACTGATTCCTGCGCACTTTCTTATGTCAGGATGCCTATTCAAACCTGGAGGCGTCTAGACTATGCCAACTTCTCCATGTGCCCTTTGGATGACATGAAAAGAGGCAATCGTGCCTTGTGGATTCTTAATTTCTAAATACAAAAGTGTCTTCCTTTTCACCCTTTTTATTGCTCTCACTCTAAACAATGCTTGTCCTTAATGTGAAGTTGAGACTTCTAATGACCTCATCATTGTTGGTAACATGCCCTTTCACCTGGGGGCCTTCCACGCCAGAGCACAAAGGGACTCAACCTTCCTTTGCCAATTGAAATTACTAAAATTTGTTGTCGCTTTCTATTCAAATATGAAAGAGGTTATGACACATAGCTACAACGGTGTTACTCTTTTTGACAAGATCCGATTTATAGGCAATAGAGAAAACATAGTACATGGATTTGGTGGCTCGTCCCTATTGCTTAACATAAAGGATTTCAGTGACTCTCATTCCTTTTATTTTTTCGTCAACATTATCCTCTATTTGGACTTTTATCACCTTAGTAACTTGGCCACACTTTCATTTGGACAAGATTTGATACACATTCAAGTAGGGTATTAAAATACATAAATATCAAGCCAAATTCTATTAACTTGAAAAGTATGACTATAGAGGAAGTGATTTTTTTTTCCCTGGCTTGTTCACCAGGCTTCTTTTATACTCTCTACCCTTCTACAGAAATTCTTGTCTAAGGCTTATAATTCCATGAACATAAAGTATGTACACATTTACAAAGAAATTGGACATATGTCCCAAACTACATAAATCCTTGTCTAAGGCCTATAATTCCATAAACATAAAATATGTACACAGTTACAAAGAAATTGGACATTTGTCCCAAAATTGTTACCTACAAGGCCCACTTGACAGAAATATCAACTACTCAAAATATCCCAATAGTCTAGATTCTTCTAAAATCATGACAACTCATTTTACAACAAAAATCTCTTTAACTCTATTTTACACGAGAAAATAAGATTTACTCCTAGAATTTAGAGGATCTCCTTGGGATCTTACATAAAGTAAATTTTCCTAGAGTAATGCTTGTGCTCTTGCATCATAATTATTGATAATTAAATTAAAATTATGAAAGTCCTATTCCAAAATAAACATGCCTATCAAAGAATATATTTAATATAGAGTGGAAAACTATATATCTACTTTAGATTAGATTATAGAAAATCTCTCACTATAATATATATATTTAAAAATTATAAACATCTCAAAAATAAAATAAATATATATTTATTTGAAAATATAAAATTTTATTTCGTAGATTAATAGTTAGTAAACATATACTTCCCCATAAAAATTTAATATAAATTAAATGGAAAAATAAATAAAATATATATACTTGAATATTATTAATTTATATATATATATATTTTTCCCTAAAAACTTCTCTTAATGTTATTCTTTTTCTATTATCTTCCCAAAAATAATATAGTTTTACTCTCCACAATTCTTTTTTTTTATAAACATCACACATTACAGAGAAACTAAATGGCATACTTATTTTCCAGTGATTTTTCATTCCTTTTTATAGACATTATAGAAATAAAAACGCAAGATTTGTTTAATATTTATATTTACAATTCTTAAAAAGTATATTATGAGAGGCCCTGGGTGGAATAATGCCTTCAAACTCAAGTCCAGCCATGCACGTTTGTACCTGGTAGTGCAACCCAAAAAGTGTTCAGATCCCTCCAAGCTCTTTAATCTACATTATTATCAAGCAACTCCTAATGCCCTCGTTTTGAACTGTTAGAAAATTTACAGCAACGATTTTTTATGCGGAATTAAAGAATCTAAAATTTAATTTAGAAGTTCAGGAATACCTCCAGCCATTGATGATGCTCCTACTACACAGTTCACTTGCTTCTTAGCTTCAACAACACTCCTGCTTCAATCCAAGCAAAATAAAAATCACAGAAAATCTGAAGGCACTTCCAAGCCATGCTCTCTCAGCTAGATGGTGTAAACAACTGAAGGGGATTGAGATGCTAGCTTGGGGACCAATCAGATGAATTTATAGCCAAGCTTCCATCAAGGTTCTAATGGTTATGTGTCAGTTGTTCCACAGATCAAGGCAGAGAACTCCAGATGGAGTAATGGACCACTTCAGAAGCTCCAACCAGAAAATTAATTAACTGCAGTTGATTTCCTTAATTTAAGGAAACCATTTCAGTTGGTTTCCTCAAATTAAGGAAAGACTTCAGTTTACTGCCATAACTGTAGGCAGCAGTTGGAAAACTTTAATGGAGCTTAACATTCTCCCACTTGGTCCATACTTCCAAACTTAATGTCTCAGCTTAAAAAACATTGACAATCTGTATTAGGTAATAGATACATGAATCATGGCGATAAGTTCTCTAATGACGAGTATTATCTTCCATGTATTACAATGTATTTATTCTTATTATAATTCATGTGGCAACAATTTCTTAATGAATAAACCTTATGTTTATTCTTGGTCCTTAAATGAATTTTCTCAAATCAACTTAAGGTGCACATAAATATGAGAAAAAACATCACAATAATTAAGAATTTCAATAATCATTGTCCATACAATGAAAAACTGCATAATGGAACCAAGTCCCATATTCATTACATGATCCTTAAATTTAAATGGTGGCATGCCCTTAGTCAAAGGATCAACGATCATCAATTTAGTGCTGGTGTGCTCAATGACTAATTTCTTTTCTTTAGCACGTTCCCTTATAGCTAAATACTTAATGTCGATGTGTTTATATCGACTCCCACTTTTGTTGTTTTTAGCCATAAAAACAGCAGCTGAATTATCACAATATATTCTTAATGGCCTAGAGATAGAATCCATAATTCTAAGCCCAAAAATGAAACTCTTAAGCCATACACCATGTATAGTAGCCTCAAAACAGGAGACGAACTCATCTTCCATAGTGGAAGTGTGAGATTCTGAATGATCCTTCTCAAAAACTATGTTTCTGGTTTGATTGCTCCCACTGATCAAGTCATTTTCAAGAAACTTAAAATTGAGGCTTAATAAAATTTCATGTTTTACCAATGTAAATCATGCTCAAAATTGAATCTAATGACATAAAAATTCCCTGTGGGCTAAATTTTTAATTCAAGCAGATTCAATTATTCATTGTTTTGAACTTTATGATAAAACTATTCATTCATAACTCCTATGAAATTTTATCCTAATTAATTACATAAATATAATAAAAATTCATGTGGGATAAAATTTATTATATTTACTCTAATTAATTACAATTTAATGTCTAAATAATCTTTATGTGATCTAACTAATCAAAATATATAATTTTATTTAATTAAAGATGTTGTGGCTATTCTCTAATTAAATAAAATTATATAGATCACTAAACATTATTCTTTACATAAATGTCATAAACAAAAATTTAACCAGTAAAAATAATGTTTACTGAAAGGAGTAAGTCAAAATGACATTTTAAATAAACTCCATATAACGTAAATCACTGCCATAAATGTCAGCATTACGGTAAACAACAGTAATAATTCTTCAAAATTAAAGTTAAAGCAGTCAGCATTACCGTAAATGACTGCAAATTGATTGTTCAATTTATAAACAAAACTCGGAGATTAACTGAAGCAGCATTGATCTACTTTGCACTTGCATAGCAAATGCAGTTCGAAGGCTAGTTGGCTTGACTTCAGGCTCCGTCCTTAAGTTTATAAATCAAACAAACATAGAAAAGCAAACAAGCTATTCTTTCACAAGATAATAAAATTAAAACTATTTTAATAAAAACCATATAATTAAAATAGTTGATATTTTAGGGAAATCTATTGTTCTTAGTCCACCTAAACTTCATGGAGACCAAGAAAACCAACGCTAAAATTAAAATACCAAATGTAAGAAATCTACAACAGCAATTCTATACCACTATTGTATTTTGCCTATCAATAGTTGTAGCCAAATTGATAACCTCTTCCAATGAGAGGGATTACAACCCTTAATCAACTTGGCACATTAGCAGTCCAGCCAAGCTACTATACAGAATGTAGCCCTCAGTCCAGTGAACCACTCAGTATATAGAATGTATCAGTGTTGTGTACAAGCCATATCTATATTAGATTGTTCTATACAAATGGAGGTGGATCTACCCCATAAATTTTAAGGCCGCTGGCATTCCTTTACCTATAAAGTGTTGGTCACGGGGCTAATTACCCCTCGATTGTTTAAAAAAGCTTTCTTTTCTACAAAATGCCATAAACCAGAAAAGAGAAAAAACTGATTTGAAAATCAAGTCTTTTGAAGAGGTAATGCAAAATACCTATCATTGCTGCTTTAAACACTAGATAACTCTACTGAAGCATATAACCATATATTATTCATAACCCTCCAAAAATATTTAGTTTAAACCCTTTTTCTGGTAATATTTAAAAGAAAGGAATATATATGTAAAATTATAAATACGTCTTGCAAATTTACCATGAGGATCCTTCTTTGGAACGAAGCATATTTATCTGTTTGCGTTGAATAAATTTCTATATGATGGCGTGGGGTCCTGGCAAGCTTTCCGCCATGAAAATAGAACAGAGTGAGGATTGATGTAAAGCAACACATCTCTTCTTTTTATTTATGGTGAAATTCAGAAGCAGCTCAAAACTTCCGCAGGAAAGAGAGATTGTCAAACATATATGCCCAGAGAGGAAGTATGAAGGAGGCACAATTACTTTTGACACAGTAGAAAAACCAAATGTTTTCGTATGGAATGTGATGATAAGAGAACATGCTAAGAAGGGATGCTGTATAGAGGTTTTCAGCTCTATTGCCAGATGAGACAACAACCACCTTCTAGTTTTCTGTCATTGGAAATCAACAATAGTTCTTTTTGACAACTGGATGAACTATTCCCCAGAAAATCTGTATGGAACAATTTTGACAAAGCTAATGCAGACAAAAACCAACTGTCCATGCTATGTTGGCGTCGCAGGCTAGACGCACTTAAGATAAACACAGTACTAACTGTGGGAGACTATCCAGAAGACCCACATTAAGTAAACACAAAAATTTCCAAAATATGTTCCAAAATTCATGTTTCCCAAATGGCAACCCATTACGAGAATTTAAAAACTTATCTACCAGAGTTTAACCCTAAGTTTAGCCGAGCGGCAAGAATCCGGTGAATACTCAAAATGAACTTGAACAGTTATCAAATGATGCCATTTTCCAAGAGAGGTACTTTTATTGTTGATCTAACTTCTTACATGAGGGGCTAAGAGCCTATTCTCTCTATATAATTTTACAGTTTATTAGCCACAATTTGCAAGACATATTGTTCAGAATACCCTTCGTATTTCTAAATGAAGTATTATCTTCAGAAGAAGCAATAAACAGATGCGGCCCTTTCATAACAGTCAATATGAATTATGAGGTCAATGGAACTGTACATAATCTGCCATAGCTAGCAACAACGGATCTAATATAATTTATATGCCTTCATACATGTTTTTCTAAAATGGCTAAAGCAGCAAGATTGGTACCTATCGGTTAAGGATGTGACATTCTTCTTTAAAAACATGGTAGAACTTCCAGGTCACGGTGTTAAGCATAGAATGACATCTGATCCCTCAGATTTGCTAGCTCAAAATAAAAAAACTTTATTGAACAATGCTAGGATAGTATTGTGGCAGTTCTTTTACTGCACACACCCAAACCTATTGCGTTGTACAACGCAACAGAACATCAGCGCCATGAATGCCAGCGAAACCCCCTTTGCTCTGGCCATTGCAAACGCTGTGACTCGGAATAATGTGCTGAGCAGCAATGCCTGAGATTTTTTCCAGTACTCACTGTATGGAGTAAACCCAATTGCTCCATCAAACATCAGTTGATAAGCGGATTCCTTAATGGGCCTATCTCCAAATGCCGAGCTGTTAAGAATCGCCTTGGCGACCTCAGGCTGGCTGCACATGACTGCGCGGGTGAAACCCATACTAAAGGCCATAAGCTTCTGAGCATTGCAGGCTTGTGCCAGGTAAGCAAGGGAAAAGAAATCGGATTCTCTTAATCTTTCCCATTGAAGGGTTTTTAACTGCTCGATCTGGTCTTATCTCAGATTATTAGCGGAAAACCATGTTACATTTAGCCTAGGTTTTTGTATGCTGTTCCACGGTGAAACTCTGCATTTTTAACGGCACTACAGCTTTATTTCGTAAAGCATTTGGTAGGTTTCGGTTAAATCTAGCTCAGGCTCTTACACCTGGGAAGAAGAACTGGCATTTCTCTCTATAGCTGAGCGAATCGGCTCCTGTGGCCGTTCTCTGCACTTAAAGGCGATGCCAATGAATTATTCCTCCCTTGAGCTCGCCTAAATCAGCTAATCAGCAGCTGGAAAGGCTCTTATGATTGAGGGGTCTTCCATATCATGTAAAAATTAATGGTTATCCATAACAGATTTACATATGGTAAGCCAAAACCCGAATTAGCTGTTAAATTGACCAATTCTTTCAATCCACTGATGTATTATTCTAGGTGCTTCAGCATACTTAATTTCTTGAATATTCAGAAAATTTGGTTCAAATTCCCCTAACGTTCGTAACAAGCAATTTCAAGCAAATCGTTTCTAATCTGTATTATGATTTGAATTTTGTAATAAAGAACAATGTAGTCATCATATTCCCCAGCAAGAAGTTTATACAAATCCTGTAACAGAAAATAGTGTATATAGTAGGTACGGGCAAATGTAGGCCAAAATTTAATCTAGCTAAGAGTTCAGTGACTAAAATTCGGCCCGCAATAAGGATTTGCCGGGAGAGAAACTAAGATGCACAAATCACTGAAAGCCTTTTGAGGGCTTATCCTCATAGCATCTTTAAAATGGCAAAATATAATTGCCTACAAAAAACTTTCAACCGATAAAATACAATGCAATGGTTGACCACTGAGTTAGTATGCATCTATTTTTTTTTTTTTTTTAAACTAGAAATGTTTCTTTCTGAATTTTACTTAGAGAAAGTTGTATCAAATTTATCTTTAGAGTTCTTAGTTTTCATTTTCAGTCGTAGCGAACTCTCAATTTGACACTTCATTTTTCTTTCTCACGGACAGAATGTTTTTGCCTGCTCTGCCCTAGCGACAGAGCTTCTGCCTCCTCTTCCCTTACGCCAGGCTAAGACAGCACTTCATTCTTCGGTACCCCATTTGTTACAAGATTCAAGGACGATGTCAATCCCCTTCAGTGGTCCCATTTATTCCAAGAGCAAACTTGAATGCACCCAAAATTTCAAGATTACGCATACACTAAATGAATACAGGCGGCTGCCAAGTAGCCAGGCTCGCTTGTTCTGCAACCCCGGAAGGCTCTGTGTATTGTTGGGAGCATC
The DNA here is from genome assembly GCA_000404065.3 of Pinus taeda. Taxonomy (NCBI): domain Eukaryota; kingdom Viridiplantae; phylum Streptophyta; class Pinopsida; order Pinales; family Pinaceae; genus Pinus; species Pinus taeda. The sequence continues at coordinate 152,453 of APFE030395718.1, read as the reverse complement.
AGGCCTTGAGTTTCCATATAGAAATATGTAACTGGGTGCTCCAGAGGAAGAATTTCCATGGCCTGTGCATTTAGAACTGGAGTTTTCGATTGATTTTGCTAAGATTTGATTCAAATTCTAAGAATTCTTAATTTTTACGATTGATTTTGCTAAGATTTGATTCAAATTCTAAGAATTCTTAATTTTTAAAAAACTCATGAAATAATGGCACTGTAAAACAAATTTACAGAACATAATTGATCATTTGTTTCCATATGTGCAGAGCACCTGGGAAAAATCCACGACAATGGGTTTTGTCACCCAGCAACCCAAAATGAACGAATACCTATTCATTCAGTTGAAATCGATTCATAAATGCCCAGTCAACGTGCTGTTATTATTGGGTATACATATGTTTTAAAAATAAATTTTGAAAACAATAGCCTGTACTATGAACCTCTAGGCTCGAGGTTGCAATATGAGGACTGCGATGTATATCATGCTAAGGAGATCAAAACAAGGCGGAGATAAATTTACCGTTTTGATACCAAATGTTAGAAAATTTACAGCAACGGAATTAAAAAATCTAAAATTTAATTTAGAAGTTTAGGAATAACTCCAGCCATTGATGATGCTCCTGCTGCACAGTTCATTTGCTTCTTAGCTTCAACAGCACTCCTGCTTCAATCCAAGCAAAATAAAAATCACAGAAAATCTGAAGTCACTTCCAAGCTATGCTCTCTCAGCTAGATGGTGTAAACAACTGAAGGGGATTGAGATGCTAACTTGGGGACCAATCAGATGAATTTATAGCCAAGCTTCCATCAAGCTTCTAATGGCTATGTGTCAGTTGTTCCACAGATCAAGGCAGAGAACTCCATATGGAGTAATGTACCACTTCAGAAGTTCCAACCAGAAAATTAATTAACTACAGTTGATTTCCTTAATTTAAGGAAACTACTGCAGTTAGTTTACTCAAATTAAAGAAAAACTGCAGTTTACTGCCATAACTGTAGGCAGCAGTTGGAAAACTTTAATGGAGCTTAACATGAACGTGTAAGTGCGTGCTTGGGTAAACACATGCCGTGCATTAACAGAGAAATGAAAACTGCATATCGATTTTGGCTTCCATTCAACCTTCTCGTGGCCAATATTTACCATGGCCTTTATGATGGGCTCTTTGTTGAACCAGAACAAAATGCTATATTTTGGACTTTTAGTTGTAAATATATTCAAGTGTGGAATTTCATTTTTTTTTTGGACTTTTAGTTGTAAATATATTCCAGTTTCAAATTTCATTATTTTTCTATTAAATGGAAAATTTGATGCATGCACTTAATACATGCTCTGCAGATCCTCCTGTTTCCATGTCCTTCAGCTTCGGGTGCGGCAGCCTATCACATGGGTTTTTGGTTTTTCCTTTTTCCCGTCTGTCTGTATTTTGCAGGGTGTAAATTTGATTGTGCACCATTCCATCCATCATTGTCCTTTGGTGTCTTGGTGTTTTATATTTAATTTGAATGGTATAAATTTGTTCCATCCATGATTGTTTTTTGCTGTTTTATATTTAGTTTTTTTTGTTTATTTAAATATTATATGGTTTTGTTAATTTTTGTTGTAAATATAAGAGTAATATAATAATTTTTGTGAGTTTTGAGTATGATTCAAAATTGTTTATTTGGTTAAGAGTTTATATTTCTAAGAAGTAAGGAAGCAAGTTAACAGGTCAAGATTCATAGGCATCTGGTAAGAGAATTAAGAAACCAGGTTAACAGCTCAAGATCCATAGGTATCTGGCAGGGGTGATAACCTGCCCTCTTACTGACCACCAATGCCCCTTTACTGACCACCAACAGGTTAATGGCCTGCCCCTTGAAGGACCACCAATAGGTTATTCCAGGTGGCATGGTTTTCCTTGATTAACCATGATAAATCAACTTGCATTAGCAGCAGTTAAAGATGGTTGTCCTCACTGCTTGTTTGACAACTAAATTATGATAGGCTTTCCCACTTGTGAAAAAATACAACTATAGTAATTAATATTATTAGTTTGAATTTGTATTATTTTGTATTATTATTATGCATTTAATTATTTAATAGATATTTTTAAATATACAAATATATTCAGTGTTACTTGATTTTTGTAAAATATACAGAAACTAAAAACTCCAAATTTGAATTTAAAACAAAATTACTCAACACACTAAAAAACAAAAATATCTAACAATTATCTGCGATTATAAAATTAATAAAAAACAAAAACATTGTTGCTATAAAGTGAATCCATAATTATAATTTCAAATACAATAGCCATTATAAATATACAATCTATGTAGATAAAATTATGATTATTTGTTCATCTAAATATTATATATGTTTTTGTTATTTTTTTGGTCATAAATGTAACGGGAATGCAAATACAATAATCTAAAATCATAATTTATATATTATATGTTCATTTAAATATTATATATATCTTTGTTATTTTTTGGTCATAAATGTAAGGGTAATGGGGAACGCAAATATAGTAATCTAGAATTATAATTTCATATAAAAAATATCATTATTTTTCCTAAATTTAACAAATATAAGTTGTAATTATAATTTTATATCTAATATTTATGATTTTTAATTTGAAAACTAATTTGGACACTTTATATAGGATATAAAAATTGAACAATATTCTCAATTCTTTATTTTTTTAGTGTTCAGTTTTCAACCTATAAAATTGCAAATCGATTTTTTCTAATACCCTTAAACATATTTTTTCTAACATAATCAAAATCTCATTTTGGCATACTCTACCATTGGCATACTCTACCACTTTATTTGCAGTGTTCAGTTTTAAGCTTGTAAAATTGCAAATGTAATAAAGAGAAGATTTTTTTAAAACTCCTAAGTAAGAGTTTTTTCATACATCCAAACACCCCTAATCATGGTCTATGATTGATTTTATACACTGGAAATCAGAATCTATAATCTCTAACTCTTACTTTATTTTCTCTTTTTCTCATAGAATTAGAATCTATAATCTCTAACTTTATCATTTTCTTTCTCTTTCATATCTAATTTCCAAGTTGTAGGATTACATCATCACTTCATCATTTTCTTTCTCTTTCATATTTAATCTCCAAGTTGTAGGATTACACCATCACTACTTTAATATCCAAGGTGTAGGATTACACCATCATTACTTGAAATGAGGTGTTCAAATAAACCATAAATTTGTCAAAACATAAATTTAAAAAAATCAAAACATAAATAAATAAAATTAACTTAAAAAATTAGATTTTCATGAATATGACAAACTATAAATAAAATTTCCATTTTCCAACTATTTTAAAAATTAAGGCAACACCTATGGATCATATTTAAAAATTTAAACATTACTAGTATTACTAATGGCTACTTCCTCGGCATGGGATGTCAGGAGGAACTACGTTACCGCAGATGACACTGATGAAGTCGGAGGGATGGCAGATCTGTGAACTCGGACTGTAAGGAGCAGAGAAAGTTGGAGGCATCTGACATCACCGGGAGAATTGAGATCAACCGACAGCACGGGGCCGTGGAGGCGGGGGTTTTACTAAGAGCCGATAGGGATATTTAAATGGTTTATATAATATTTTTTTAAATAGTATTGAAATTTACTATAAGTTAATTGTAAAATTAATAGTGGGATAGTCATTTGTCTACTATCTAAAAATGTAGGCTAATTCATTGTTCTACTATCTAAAAATGTAAGCTAATTCGTTTTGTTATTTAACTGTCAAATTAATAGTGGGATAGTCATTTGTCTACTATCTAAAAATGTAGGCTAATTCATTGTTCTACTATCTAAAAATGTAAGCTAATTCGTTTTGTTATTTAACTAATTTTTATTAGTTAAGCTAATTTATTTTGTTATTTAAAGAATTTTTATTACTTAGAGATTTATAAAAATGCAGGGTTTCACTTTTACTAAATATTTTTGACTCTAAAACTATTAACTTATTTCTTTACATTTGATAATTTTCCATTAAATAAAAATTATTCTAAAACCATTAACCCGAATCTTTACATTCCATAACTCTCCACAAGCAAAAATTATTTTAAAAAATATTCTAAAACTAATTCACCATATGTTATAACATAAGTGTTATTAATAATAACGTTATTTAGTTTTTTTATATAAATTAAATATAAAATATTATTATTTAATAATATTATTTATTTATTTATATAAATTAAATAATTAATAAATTAAATAATTAATAAATTTCCGTGGTCTATAATGTCAGTCCTATTCTGCACTAGAAATACAATCAATTTCAGAAACGCGTTGAAACATTTTAGTCAGAGGTCATCAATCAATATGGAAAACGGTTAATCTCTTAATCTTGTCCACTAATGCCAAGAACGTTAAGTTAAGGTATTAAATCTGGGAGCAGTCTAACAAATTAATAGATGTTAAAAAGTTAGTTATTTGATGTTTGGGAAGATATTAAAAATGTTAGTTATTTGATGTTTTGTAAGATTATAAATTTTTAGTTATTTATAATTAAATAGATAAATATTAATAGTAATCAAAATGTTTATGTGTTATTTGTAATGTTGAGAATTTGTAGAGTTAGCATGGTAACAGAGATATGAAATTAAAAATATTTTGGAAATGTGTGTATGATTAAGAATATTCACAAATTATTAAATCTAAACCATTCATAAATTAAGGAAAATTTGGAAAGCCCTATTCCAAAATAGATATGGAGTTGTCTTTAGTGCGAATTTTTGGACTTTCAGGTGTCATTGGAAAATTTTGAGGTGAAATCTTGATTTGTGTTATTTAAAATGGTTTTTTTGACTGTATATATGGATTCAACATCCTGAAAAACCTTTTAGGGCACTTCAATTCTGTAGAGGTTCCCCATCAAACTTGTGATTTCAATAAATTCATGCCAGATTTTAGAGAAATTAGACGGGAAAAATCCACCCAAAAAGCTTCCAAAAAATTGTACTAAAGACAACTCCAATAGACATCTAAATATAATTTTTTGAGAAACATTTTTTTTTTTCAAATTTGGTTGGACTAGATCCTTCTCATCCTGAGAGAAGAGATAGCACAAAATTTGAACCCAAAACCAAACTTTTTGAAATTTCTTTTGAAATAATTAAATTTCCAAAACAAACTTTTTGAAATAATTAAATTTTCCAAAACCAAACTTTTTGAAATTCTTTTTAAAAATTAAATTATTATAATTAAAATATTCAATTTACTGTTCAAAAAATTTATATTAAATTTTAAAAAACATTACAATAAAATATCGAAAATATATAAAATATTAATTAATCATTACCACACTTTAAAACTATTTTTTCCCTTTAAAACTAACCTTTTCATTAAATACCCTAATATTTTTTTTTTTTTAAATTTACTAGTACAATCATTATTTGTACTATAAACTTGTTTACCCCGGCCCCTTACCCCCGGCCCTCTCAATGTAGCAAACTTTCATTTAATTATAAATGAGTTCTATTTATTTAAATATAAATCTTAATATTCTAAATGATGAGTTGGTTTTACAACTCATAAATGCCATTAGCGCCTGTAATAAAAGTATTTTACAACTAATAAATGCTATTAGTTAGTGGAAGAGGAATGGGATATTGGATAAAAATGGTGTTTGAGGTGACTAGTAATAGTTAAAAGTATCTTACAACTAATAAATTCCATTAGTCAGTGGAAGAGGAATAGGATATTGAATAAAAATGGTGTTTGAGGTGACTAGTTTTAGTTAACTATTAGTAGAAGAGGATTGGAATATTTAATATAAATGGTAATTGAGGTGTGTTGTACAATTAAACATTATATTTTAGATGTTAGATGTTTGTTTATTAATTTTAATATGTATCTATATATATAAAGTTAAAATAGAAAAAAACTTTTTTCTATTTTGTTTTGCTATTGTTATTTTAATCTGTCTCTTTTTTCACACTTTAAATCTCATATCACTTTTGTGAAGAGGGATTCTGAGGCCATGTGAAGTATATGACTGGCTTTATGACTAGCTTTTGCTGGTATGTTTTTACTTGTAGCATCAAAGACAATCATTGCAAGACTTTAGTTTTGAATTTGCACTTGTAAATAAAAACTCTCTTTTGTTTTTTAGAGATCCCCATGTTAAGACCTTATTCAATGGTCTAGCCATATATATTTTGTTTGAAAGTGTGTATTGAGCTTTCACAATGCCTCCACCACAAGACCATACCTTCTCAATTGATCTCTTCACTTAGAGCCTTGCATCCCAATCTCCATGTGTAATCCACAATGATTGGGTTTTTTAGACTATATCAGGGTTTTTAGTACTAAACTTCCAACTTTGTCAAGATTAAGGTTTTCCTAGTTTTCTAGACATATTGCCTTAATGAAGTAGAATTGGGGTGTGCATGCCCTATTTGCAATTTGACTATAATCTCTCATGCTATCTAGATGCATCACACTAACCTATGGGGGTCTTTTCCTATCTTTACCTTATCTCCATTTCCAAATTTTCACACTAACATTTTTCGATCAAAGGGAAAAGTCACTAGCCACTTTTCATTCAAAGGGAAAAGTTGATATAAGAGACTTTTAGGCTAGTGACATATTGTGGGTGGATTTGGATTCTTACCTCATCCATTCCTCCATTGATAAGGGATTTATATATTCTTGTACCATTCTTTGTCTTCTCTCCATCCCTATCTACACACTTTCTTTGGTTTGGTTAGGCATTGCCATTTAATTAAAGGAATATCTTCATTTTATTTCCATGTGAATTTATAATGTTTCTTTTTGAAATCCTCTCGAACCCTCTTAGGGACATATGCCATTATTTATGAATAAATAGGAATTGCATCTAAAACCAAATTTACTAAAGTTAACATTTTTAACCACATTTTGGTTCTCTTTTTAATATTTTTGATAAGTTAGTTCTCATCAATTTCAATAAGCATTTTCTTTCAGGAGGAAACCAAGATACTTATTCTCGCTTTAAAGTCCATAGTCTCACACAATTACATTTACTAATGTGCTCTAGTTTGAAAAACAGGGTCAGAAAAATTTCAGGAAGCGAATTGAGGCATCTAATGGTGTTTTTTGGCATAAAACTTTGTCACTTATGCACAACACCATGCTATCTAGATGCATCACACTAACCTATGGGGGTCTTTTCCTATCTTTACCTTATCTCTATTTCCAAATTTTCACACTAACACTTTTCAATCAAAGGGAAAAGTCACTAGCCACTTTTCGTTCAAAGGGAAAAGTCGATATAAGAGACTTTTAGGCTATTGACATATTGTGGGTGGATTTGGATTCTTACCTCATCCATTCCTTCATTGATAAGGTATTTATATATTCTTGTACCATTCTTTGTCTTCTCTCCATCCCTATCTACACACTTTCTTTGGTTTGGTTAGGCATTTCCATTTAATTAAAGGAATATATTCATTTTATTTTTTATTTTCCATGTGAATTTAGAATGTTTCTTTTTGAAATCCTCTTGAACCCTCTTAGGGACATATGCCATTATTTATGAATAAATAGGAATTGCATCTAAAACCAAATTTACTAAAGTTAACATTTTTAACCACATTTTGGTTCTCTTTTTAATATTTTTGATAAGTTAGTTCTCATCAATTTCAATAAGCATTTTCTTTCAGGAGGAAACCAAGATACTTATTCTTGCTTTAAAGTCCATAGTCTCACACAATTACATTTACTAATGTGCTCTAGTTTGGCAAATAGGGTCTAAAAAATTTCAGGAAGCGATTTGAGGCATCAAATTGTGTTTTTTGGCATAAAACTTTGTCACTTATGCACAACACCATGTAGCATTATTCTACACATAGATACTTTCTAACGATGCAAGAATCTCCTCAATCAGAGTCTGCATGAAAAATTTATGCCACCCATAAGTTGACCATCTTGTTTTGACCACCATGGTTCAAGAGGATGCCATGTCAACACCCATTATTCATGGAAATGATGCTATCCATGTGTTCACGATAAAGAAGACTCCAGAAGAGTCAATATTGTAACTCTAGTTAAGAGTCAAAGGAGTCAAAATTAACCACTAGTAGGATATCACACTATGTTATAATTGAGCCACTAGGAGGGAAAGGGGTTTCGTTCTATTTGAGTACATTTTGTTCCATAGATGAGAAGAATAGTTGAGAATGGATATAGAGAGAGCAAATAAAGAGGGTTTGTGCATTGTAGCAGCCCACAGGCCACAAGTCTCACTCTTTATACTTGTCTCCATTTCCATTCAAAGAAAGAGAGAGGAGAGAAAGCTCACATTCTAGTTGGATTTTCACCCGAAATTGTTTCCCAAGTCATATCTTGTATTATTGTGGTTTGTGAGTGATTGTTCTATTTTTTCTCTACTTACTACATAATTTTAATTGTATGCATATACAATAAACAATAATTAACAGATCCATAATCTAAGAATAAATTAATCCTCATATAGTAGATTTAATATTTTCTAATATATTTTAATAGATATGTTGTGACAAACTATCCAATGAAATATTCACGAAACATTAAGGATCATATTGGTATCAAAGTAGGCTCCTTTAGGCATTTTTTGAGGAGTTGTTGGGGATCCAAATCAGTTAAGCCAAAAGTTATAAAACCCGAACCATGGTCGACAATCTATTAATAATCCTCATGATCCCATAGAGGAGAGGTTTTCACAGTTGGAATAATAAGTCATTTATATAAATTATAACGTGAGCCTCCTCATGGAAACTCTGACCAATAAGCTCAGGCTATTTGGAGAATATGGAGGTTCCAATGCACAGGTCAGATTAAATAGGAGATTAAGGGATTGAGAAGAACTAGAGAGATAGTCTAAGAAAGAACAAAAAAAGATCAACCCATTTCGAGTGCCATGAACCATTCATAATACTTATTCAAAATGATTGTGTTAATTAGAAGTGTATTTTAATGTTCATCATATAGAGGAAAAATAAAATATTTCTGTCGGGGTTACAAATTGAAGAACTTTTTGCTACCAAAATTCCCTTTTGGACCCCTTTCAATCTCTACTTTTTCTTTCCTATAGTCCTATTTTGTACACAACAAAGGATTACCATGCTAAAACAAGCCAGTTAGAGGATTATGAGGTTATTTTCTAATTTATGATGGAAATATACAATTTGGATGCATTGCTAGATTAATTATTATTTTAAGGTTTATTGATGAAGGTTTGGCAAGTCCTGCAACCCTTACAGGGTCCTATAACCAAAGTCTAAGTTGGACTTATGTACATATATTCCAATGGGAAAGTGACATGTGGGTCTCCTAGAATGCTACATCAATATACTTTGTCACTTATGAAAGTGGATTGTTGGTGAACATTGTGTGCCTCGTTGTTTTTCCAGTCTGGAAAATAGTTTAGTATTAAAATCAAAACCTAAGGATTTCTTGTATTAGTTTTCTACCAAATCACACCAGTTCATTCTTGTTTTAGATAGTCCCATTACTACTCTAATCCAAGATTAGGATGCCATTTAGATCTCTCATGTTTTTCCTTAGAATAGGGTTCGAGCATGGCTTGATTTAGCTATGTTATGAATTGTATCTTCTATTAAAGACTAACTATGGCCCGAAGCCATGGGAGAAGAGAGATCATTAGGTTTTATTTTTGTTCTAAGTTTGATTGACCACTCACTAGTGTGACTACTTGGTCAAACCTCTATGTACTAATTCTATGTAAAACTATGGGGTTTTAATATCAACCATTGATGCTCAAGTTTCTTCCTTTTCCATGTTAAATTGCATTGTGATTTAGATTTTCCTAGAGAGGAAACACTATTGGTTGTCTTATGCCCACAAAACTAGCGCATTGCGACTTCATTATTATGATTTAATATTAATTTTGTGTGTGTAATTTCAATTTGGTGAATAACACTATTTTTCAGTAGATTGTTCATACAAAAGGCAGATTGTGAGGTTGATTAGTTAATGTATGCAAAATTTTTACATGAGCTATTGCATTTCGATTTGAAATTGTAGAATGATGTTTAGTCTTATACCTGCAATTTGGATTTAGAGGTTATTTATGCTCTTGCTTTATATCTAACTTGAATCTTGTATATTAAAACTGCTCTTTGTTCTACATGGTTTGAAGGTTTAACAACACACATTTTTTGTGAATTGATGTAGATCACAACTTAAGATCCTTTGTCATAATGTATTTTGATTAATGCATGGTTGCTTTGTCTTATGCATGCAAGAAAAACACATATAACTCTATAATGTTTATGCTTATTCTTGCCTTGCACATATTAACATAATGAATTTGTTGTTATTAAATGATCTTGTTTAGCTTGTGTACATAAGATCATTATATATACTTGTTGTAGATGTACATTCAATCAACAAATAATATATGATATTTATAAGTGTTGAGTTTGGTTATGTTTAAGATATGATCTTGAAGTAATATTAATGCTTTGTTCTTTCTTTATAAAAACGAAACTATGTATACTTTTTTATGATTGATAACCTATGGATTTGATCAGTGTTTTTAATGGTTTGAAACAGTGTTAAAAAAAATTATTGTAGAATTCACACTCAACTTTGTATTTAGAACACTAAATGAGTGCATAACAATTTGTAACTAAGGGGGAAGTCTAGGTTTAATAATCCTATCCTTTCAAATGTGTGACAAAAGTGCTTCCTAGGTGGTAAGATTTGTCTTTTGATGCTCGATTTCCTTTTCCTAAAGTTTGATTTTGGAATCCACAACGAGTTCTCGAGTCTTGGCACCACCTAAAGACTTGAGGGAATGAAATGTCAACTAGTCTAGGCAGGCTTGGCGCTATGAACTCAATAGTATTTTCTATAATATTTTCTTGATTTATTTGTGTGAACATTCCACATAAGGTATTTTAATTGTCTGAGGTCTTGAGAATAGACACTGCAATAAAAACTTAAGGCAATGCATTGTTTTTATGCTTTTCCTAGTTAGGTCCTTAGTGTAGCAGATCACTACTGTCTCGATCTCTACACAAACAATGTAGCATATCAAAGTATATGATTCTAGATTGAAAATTAAATGTTGAGTAATTTTTATTTTTAATTATTCCACGCAACACTTTGGTGTTGTTTCCAAAGAGGTGCTTGAGCGATAAAGACTTGGTGATCTATTTTTTTTATTGGATTCCTAACATTTGAGAATCAGAGGAGGAAGGGTGGTAAAGAAAGAGGTAATAACCTATGAAACCACCTCATCTGAGACCCATATGCCCTTTTCGTTCTGGTAAGCACAATTTGCTTTGATTTCATTTTTTGCAAGTGAGGTTTTTCTTGTTGGGCTTACTAGGTGAAGAGACAAAACTCAAGTAATGCCATAATTTTTTAGCTTGGTTTGATTTTCCTTTTTGGAAAGCAAAGTTTTTTGGAAGCGTATTGGGTCATTATCACCAAAATCGCACAACGTGGTTTAATCCTCTTTATGAAAGTGTGTTTTATTTTCTTTTAATATTGATTCATGGAAAGGGTAAGGTAACTCGTGTCAAAAGGGCCTTGACATCATGAGAACATCCAAGTATATGACATATCTCTCCTTGAGTTTTTTTTGCATATTTCATTGATTTTAGAAGGTTCTTATTTTTAGGGTTTTGTAAGAACCCACTATACACCAATCAATGTGCTGATAGGATTTAGAAGCTAACAAAAGAAGGTTGCTAAGAAAATTGATAAGAGAAGCTACTCTAAGAGATCTCTCGAATCCTAGGCCAAGGAATATCTGCATCTCAAGAAGAGTAGACATTGATATACATTAGGACCATAACTACATCTCAAGGAGAATGATAAATGTAAGACATTCATGAGAAACATTAAGAAGAAAGTCCATATCAAGAAGAAGATCCAAGAGCCTTCCTTAATCATCCTTGTTAATCTTCCGAAGAAACTGAAGGGTCATAGGAAACAATAAATGGAGAGCATTTATTGGAGCCTAAGATTGACACATTTCTCTCTTGTCACTCATTAGATCCTTCATGTATTCAAGCTCATCAAGTCGTGGATGACCTGCATGACATGACAAAAGAGTACATCGTAATAGTTTTTAATAAATCAAATAACCAAGAATATGTGGATCACATTAAAGCTTAGTTCCAAACAACCATTGACAAACAACATTCCTCCGTCATTCGATAGCTCTTGGCACCATATCAATTAAAGAAACTAGTCTATCATATTTCCTTAAAGCCTATTTCTTAAATCCGAGTAGGAGAACATTCAATATTTTCTTCATGAGGTATCAACACCACACAGTTAGCTTCAAATTTTAGCAGTCATCTCTAGACAAGTATCCTTCATCAGTTATCAATATTACACAATCATCAAACATCAATATCACCTTGTTTTGGATCATTTTGTGGGAACACAAGTTTTATCATCAACAATGGTAACCTTGGCATCAACAAAAAGTTTATGACAAAAAGAAGAAGCGATTTTACATACGAAGGCCAAATTTATTGTCTTTTAGCATTTTTATTCCATTTTCATTATTTTTCCTTTATATTTTGAATGGCGTAGTTTTGAACTTTATCCAATGGAATCTCATAGAATTACTCAAGGAAAACATCGACATATTTGATTATTTTCTTGATCTCTATGTTGATTTGCATTAGTTACAGGATATTTATAGAGGTTATAGGACCGCATGTACTTTTTCAATTAGTTAAAATATGCAAATTTGGAATGATCAAACATCGTGAGATAGGCTTCCTTCCGTGTTTCTTCATATTTTTCAAAAGATTTATTGGTGAAATCAATCAGTGTATCCCTTGTTGAGGTGGCTTTTAAAATGGTTAAAGTCAAAGATGTTGTTCGTGTTCCATATTACCATTTTTATTTAGTTTGGTATGGAAACAGATAAAGGTTTCTGCAAAAGTTAAGACTTTCAGGTGAAAGATAATCGAGGTAAAATCCGTAATTTTATAAGCTTTACATTGTAATTCGAACTTGTAATTTTTCAACAATATTAAACTTTTAACCCTAATATACATATATATATCTATGTGTGTGGTACTTTCATCTTGTTGTTGCAATTATTGGAGTGAGTGATCAATTATCTTGAAGATGACATTCACTTATCCTCCCATTTGAATTATAACCTGATCTTCCTTGATGATCCTACACTATTATTAGCCAATATGCACCTATAATTTGTCATCATACTCTACGAATCCATTATCATATTCATGTCATTCAAGAACATTCTTGAATGTTACCTTGATCTTAGTGTTATTTTACCTCACTTGCTATTGTATATTTCCTACTTCTCACACTATATTATTCCCATAACAACCTTATATTCCTCATCCTAAATCCTATATTCATTAGCCTAAATGGCAACATAGTTATAAGAAATTGAAACATTGAGATCGTCCTAATGGGAAAATTAGGGCCTATGAGACAAGAGACTTGGTCCTTGGCAGAATCAGAGGACTCCATCGAGTTTAACATTAGTAAGCCGGTTTTGAATGTTGCAGGTTGGCTTCCGTTTATTAAGTAATTTTGAGGTTATGAAAATGCATTTCTATGGAATTTTCTAAAGGGTTTGATGGGAGGGTAGGTCAGATTGCAAACTTGATGATGGTGATGATGAAGGAATCTATGGCTCAAGCCATAGGCCTTCCACAATAAGGGGAAAAATGGTTCACTAATAAATAAGTTGAGAAGGAGATGTAGATTAAATTTATTAGCACATATGATCTTGAACATGATCGGAAGAAAGGATTACCTCGACATTGTATTGTTGAGAGATGGCGTAACTTACTCTAGGTTGCACAAAAAGTTTGTCACATTCGAGGGACGATATGTAATTAATTTTCTTTACCATATCAAGTTATTGATGCATTTTGAATCGAATGAGGTTATCAATTTTCACTATTTCTTATGTAAAAGTTTGGGATATATGGCCCAAGGGGTCCAACGGAGTCTTATGAATGCCAAACACACGCTGTATCACTACAACCTTATAAATTTGTTAAACATTGAGGAGTTGACGAAAAGAGATATTACATGGGATAAATATGTGCCAGTAAACTAATTTGGAAACCCTTGTATTATGCCTAAGATAATATCAAATGAGAAGGGATCTAGGGAAACCCTTGTGGAGAATCGACGTGAGCCTATGCATTTTGGTGACCATATACAAGACAATGTTGTGGTAGATGAGGACCGAGATTTGGTTGCAACAGGATTAAAGAAATGAAAAGAATCAAAAAATTATCCTTTTGTCCCATCATGGAGTATGACAATAAGCATGACTAAAAGTAACCCCAACACCCCACCCCCCGACCCCCACCCATGTTCTGTTACAGCTCGTGTTACCATTTTAGACTCCCCGGAACAATTTATCTCTATGGTTGATGCACTAGTGGTGTCTCCTCCCCATTCATTGAAATAATCAACCCACATACATGAGCCTCCTATTTTAGACATATGAAAATTATTTACTAAAAAGAAAACCCCTACACGAAATTATGATCCCATAGAAAAATCCATAGATTTTAACAAAGTTTTCCCAAACCCTGTTGTCTCTAATTGGTTCTCTGAGCAAAATAAGAAATATGTATATACAAGGACTAAGGTGAAGTCATCAATAAATGAAGCCATTGCCTTTATATATCCACAAGTTCAATATTTTGAATGTGCATTAGATTTCCATGAAACTTTACACTATGAGTATCAAACTAAAATGATTTGAATTGGATCATTATATTTTTTTTCATCCATCTTGATGCATTTGGGGTGGAAAAAGTGGAGGAATCAACTCACGAGACAGTTTTTATCAGTGGGACCTAGTTTGGCAAAATGGGGTCCGAAACCTTCCAAGAGAATTTTGAAGCATCAAATGTCATTTTTAGGGTAAAATTTTTCCATTATAGCATAACACTTTTTCATGCTATTCTACACACAGAGACATTTCCAATGACATAAGAAGCATGTCAATCAGAGTCTGTATGCAAAATTTATGCCACTCAGAAGTTGACCATCCTGTTTTCACACCTATAGTTCAAGAGGATGCCACGTCAGCCCCCATTATTCATGGAAAATGGGCTAGCCACATGTTTGTAATGAATGAAAGGAAAAAAACCACCGTTGTCTTTGTCTTTGTATTTATCTTTTATTATAAATAAAACATCTTATAATCTTGTACTGCTATACCAACATGAAGACACCCACTTGAAGAATGTTACAACCTTCTCTCGTTTTGCAGTTTCTACTGGAAGAGAGCTACAACCCCCTTAGTCTTTGTTCCTTGTGAATCACTTTTCAGAATATTTCAAACTGGATTCATTCAAAATATCAGACAACAAAGTATCAAATCAGTGAACTAACTTAATCACCAAATCCCAATCAACCAAAGAAAGTAGATCATTTCAATTCACTATATACTCTTCATCCCAATGTCACACCACCTAGTGCTCATCACAAAAACTTGATAAGCTATTATTATGAAACATACCTACATATATACACGTTTTCGCTTCAAATAACTCATGTACATATCTCAAAATACTGAACACTAAAATCGAATCACTAAATTACTAAAATCAATCACTAAAACATACACTATCCTTGATCTTTGAGTCAAAAATATTTCACTCTCTATAATTTCTAGAAAATGCCATGTCAATCCTTATTATTTATATACGCCATGTCAACACCCATATCAAAATGAGATTTATATAAAAAGGTCTCTATAAAAATTTCATTTACCACCAATTTTGAATTTACACTTTACGTAACATGGAAATCAAATTCCAAAATTGATGGAAACCACAGTTGCTCCAGCTTGCTAAACGCATATCTTCCCGGAGACAGACCCACCCACGTGACACCTTGAAGACAGAGAACTCTCATATCCCTAGGATATTGTAAATATTTTATTTACCATAGCAAAAAAAGAAACAAACTGAAGGATGGTGATTATTATCTATTGCATAAATTAATATTTTTTTTTAGTGAATGAAAATGAGAAATGATTTTCCTAGTAATAGGGATATCATGTAACTTCTGAAGAGAGAAGTTAATATAAAAAAAAAGTTGCAAAACCCTAAATGCCCTCCCCCTAACCGTGGGGTGGTTTCCAGGAAAAGGAGGGGGAGGGGGGGAAAAACTGTGCTGTAGAGGATAGGCAGTAAGAAAAAAGAAAGGGGGCTTACCATGTCTGGTGATGATCAGATGGTAAGGGCACAGAGCGCGTGCATCTTGTAAAAGACTGTTAGTCCTTGAGCAAGCTAGGGGGGAGATTGGTCTCGAAAGACAATCTCATGGTCGGGTGGTTGACTAGCTGCAGAGAACAGATTTGACCTCTTTCTTTGGAATCACTTATAGAAAGCAATGCAGGTATGAGGCACTGACCTGAAACTAGAAATGTTTAATTCTGTGAGTTACAGTTCTTCCTAGAATTATGAAAGAAAACACAAAAAAAACAGTGAGAAAAGGTATTTCTATATAATTAGAATCTTGATTCTAGAAGGGTAATAATAACGGTAAGCTGTCAAGAAGAGGGTCGAACTCGGTTAGAGATTTTACATTTAACCGTCTCTGTTTTAGGCAATTTTTCTTCAGGTTGGAAACTGCAACATGTATAGTTAACACAAGCATTATCAATAATTGTTAAGAGTTGGCAGAGTGATTCTATCATGAGGTGAACATACTAATTGTAATAACCAGTTTCGTGCATTAGAGAATGAAAGGAAATAAAACCTTAGGGAAACATTTCAAAATTAGGATATCTGTTCTAAGGAACAATAATAAACAAAAATGTGGAAATATTGTGCAAATTATAGACAGACCTGAGAATACGAAAGAGAACAGAACTTATTCTTATGCAGAATTAAATTCCAGTACTATTTTCAGATGGCATGCAACACGCTAGGGCTGAGCATTTCTTTTAACAAAAAAATATATAAAGTAGAGAATGCCATCGGTTGCCTCGATTGCGAGCTGCGAACAACCTTAAGATATCACCAACTGAATACAGAGTTTTTTGCAAGTTCTTAAGGTATCGCAAGGATGTTTCTCCCATTGTATTAAAGATAGGGATAGAAACACTATGGGCGCGGCAGGATGTCCGCTCTGTGAGTAGCGTTTGAACTATGAATGAACCCAAGAAAACTGGGGTTTGAATCATGGCTGTGTATCTTGGTTGGGTAGGGCTTGAAACCCTTCAGAGCTTTAACTCTTCCATATTAAAACAAAGATAAGAATTTAGTAGAATATAAAAGTTGTCGAAGAAGAAACTTAAGACTGCGGTTCTGAGGAGCAGGGTTTCAGAGCTTCTCAATCTGAAAGATGCATGCAAGTGGTAACATGTTCAACCCAAAAGCCGAATACATAGATTATAAAAAAACTGTACATTTATTTGATTTCTAAACAAAATGCATTATATAATCAAACGCTAGACGAGACCAAGACTCTAGAAAAGGAAGCTAAATCCAGATTTCCAGTACATGCAAGTTCGCGGTGCGAAAGTCTCTAAACATGAATAAAACAAGGAGACCATTGTGTCTATAAAACCAATAGACCTTCATGGTAAATACAACACAACAGTAAAGAGGAAAAATGTGCCGCAAACATAATGTTCATAGTTGTGCATTTAGATAATATAACCACAATGTCCAAGCAGTGAAACTCAAGTAGGATGCCAAATTCTATTATCATTAATAAATAAGTTATACATGCCATTCAATGGAAACCTGGAGCCCTTGAGAGGATGCATCACCCTCCACTCCAATATCTAATAGAATAAAAAAAAACTAGAAGGGCTACCCTCCATTGGACTTAGGAAAACCTCCGAAAACAATCAGTCGAGGCCTCAGCCGGAAGGCCTTTCCATACCTAGAACCCTGGACATGATGAAGAAGGGTTTCCTTTAGACAAGACTACGCCATCGCATCAAGAACAAGCGCCCAGCCTGCATGAGAGCAAGCCATGCAAATCACAGTTAGACAACTGTGGTATGAATGCGAACTGCGGTAGAAATTTAGAAGAAAACCAACTTCGTTCTTTGACAAGGACTTACCCGCTAAAGGATGAGTCACACAGCGTAAGAACAACTCTCTTTCTGGCACTATAGGAAGCCCTCAAATACCAAACCAACTTGTAGTTTGCATGAGACATGAACAAGTCGAGGATTCTTTCAGTAAATCGAAGTAGCACTTAGTTAAAAGGAAACAGAACAAACAAAAATCTGTATCATTTGATTACCTGTAGGGATTGGGTGCCAAATCCGCCAGTAATTGAGTAAGGGTATGAAGGGTTGGCTCTCTAGAGCTATAATGCATGGACCAAACCAGAATAGGTCCACAAGGAGTTTCCCTTCCAAATGAGCACCGTCACCAAAGCATCTGATAGATTAGGTCGAAAACCCGCAAATGGTTGCCACCATTGGATCGCAGTGGGCGATCTCCACCGTAGATGAGGTGGGAAATACCAAGTGATTAGAGAGACTGGACAGCCTGCTCGGCCTCGTACAGAACGAAGCAGGGCAGGATTAATTACACACGTTAACAGATAAGGAAAGCCATGTGATGGCGAAAGAACAAAAGGGAAAGTTACCATCTATCCATTTGCCGCGTGGACGAACATGTGAGTTACCAAATCGGTGAATTAAATAAATTCTAAAACTAGTACGCTGAGTACATAAAACAAATCCAATGCTGCATGTCAAGGGGCGCAATTGGTGAAACTATGTGATTTCCAATAGTTGAATGAAATTATAACTATATCGTGTAAACCCCGGTAACTTGAGGACCAAAAAATAAATAAATAATAATAATAATAATTTTTTACTTGGGATTGGAGCCATGACAAGTGGTATCAGAGCCCAGTTACAAAAATTGTGGCCTCTGGGAATTGAAACTACTAAACAGATTGTGTACATACAATTTATTTCGGCTCTATTGAGTAGTTAGAGAAAAACATATAATGTGTTGAGCCTTCCTCTGTTACTTGTCTTATGTTAAGCACAAAATAGAAGACTGACAATATGAGGAGAGTAGACAGCGCGTCACGCAGGTTTGTGGTGGGTCAGGGACCTGCAACTGGTCCTGAAAATAACCCTGAATTATGGGTACAGCTTGGAGAGGAGGCTCGCGATACCAATCTGGCAATTTTGGAGACAGTACAAGAGTTGAAAAATGAAATGGCCTGATTACGGGAGGATAATGCAAGGTTAACTATGGAACAAGAGAGGATTATAAAAAGCCTATCTGACAGATAGAATCAATAGCCACCGAATCCTAGCCTGAGCAACAAAGAATGTCAAAAGAATAGAATCACCACACAGAACCCGAAGAGTCAGAAGGAAGGGAGGAGGAATGCTCTGATAATGCTTCTGAACAGTAGACATCCAAAAGGCAACTGATAGAGTTGTAAGGGGAATTCTGTAAAATCAAACCGCCACACTTTGACAAAGAACAGGAGGAAGCAGCTGAGGCCTGGTTGATTAATATGAACAAATACTTCCAGCTCTATGAATACGATCACAACTTCAAGGCGCGGTTGGCCATTTTCCAATTATAGGGAAAGGCCACCCTATGGTGGGAAGAAGTTAAGATGGTAAGAGGAGTAAGTGAACAGAATATCACTTGGGAAAAATTTCAAAGATACTTTAAGGAAAGGTACCTGACTGAGTGCTTCTATAACGAGAAGGCAAGGGAATTTCATGACCTGCGGTTGGGGCAGCAAACTATGGACAAATTTGTCACTCGTTTTACTTCTTTGCTCCGTTATGTGCCTTATATTCGGGAGGAAAAAGCTAAAGTACAGAGTTTTTTCAGTAGTTTACTCTTGAGTATGAGGGAAAGAATCGAATTTGACAACCCAAAGACGATGGCCGAGGCCATACGTAAAGCCCGAATTTGCTACTAGCAGAGCAAGCAGAAGGGAGAAATCCTGGGTAAGAAATGGGTCGATAAGAAAAGCAACAAGCTGACTAGAAATATTAAAGATAATTGTGGTGGTGGTAACAAAGGATTCGCCAAGGGAAAAATCAACAAAAACTCACAGAAGAATTCGCTCCGATTAAAGCC
Source organism: Pinus taeda (assembly GCA_000404065.3). Lineage (NCBI taxonomy): Eukaryota > Viridiplantae > Streptophyta > Pinopsida > Pinales > Pinaceae > Pinus > Pinus taeda. The sequence goes on along the minus strand of APFE030395718.1, from coordinate 132,386 downwards.
CCCCATTGAGTCTAGAACCAATGAAAAAACCGGAAAAATAGACAACGAAGGGACAACAAGGCCTCCAGTGCAATGTTGGGGCTGTGGTGGACCCCATTACGTGAAAAACTATCCCCAGCAAAAAGGAACCGAACAGGTTTCCCAGGTCTATGAAGCATCTACAATTGGCAATGTAGAACGAAGTCTGCCAAATATTAATGCCGCTTTGGAAGATCGTCAGGCAGAGTACCAACCGACCATGGTGGAATTCAAAGGTAAACTCTTAGACCTTGCTGTAACTGTTTTAATTGATCCTGGAGCTACGTTAAGTTATATTAGTCCTAGGGTCGTGGAACATTGCAAATTGCAACCTATTAAATTTAAGGACTCTTGGCTAGTACAATTGGCAATAGGGGCAAAGAGATGGGTACTTGCTAAGGTCAAAAACTGCCCTTTAAAGATAGCAGGATAGCCAGTGATGGCAGATTTTAATGTGCTTCCCCTTGGTTCGTACGATGTGCTGATTGGAATGGACTAGTTAGAAAAACACTAGTCCATAATTAATTGTAAAACTAAGACTATCTGTTATAAAGATGAGCTTGGAATAAAACAAGAGATGCAGAGAATTAAGCGGCCAGTGCAGATTCGTCCCATAACTGCCTCACAATTAGCAAAATGCATTAGGAAGGGATGTCAGATTTATGCCATCCAGGTGGGTTATGCGAAATCGAAAGATAAAACAACCACATTGGAGAACATTCCTGTGATACAAGAATTTGCTGATGTGTTTCTGGAAGAGATTCCCAGACTGCCACCCAAAAGAGACATAGATTTTACCATCGAATTGGTGTCAGGGGCAGCCCTAGTATCTAGAGCACCCTACAGAATGAGCGTACCAAAATTGACGGAGCTAAAAATGCAATTACAGGAGCTGTTGAACAAAAACTACATTCGCCCTAGTGTGTCTCCCTAGGGAGCCCCGGTATTGTTCGTTAAGAAAAAGGACGGGACCTCCGCATGTGTATGGACTCCCGTCAATTGAACAAATTGACAATAAAAAATAAGTACCATGTACCTCGTATTGATGAATTCTTCGACTAGGTGAAAGGAGCAACTGTTTTCTCAAAGATTGATTTGTGATCAGGGTATCACCAAATCAGGATTAAAGAGGAAGACATAGCTAAGACAACTTTTAGAACACAGTATGGCCATTATGAGTTGGTGGTGTTACCCTTTGGGTTGACCAGTACTCCCACCACCTTTATGTGTCTGATGAACAGTGTATTTCATCGGTATTTGGATAAATTTGTGCTGATCTTTATTGACGATATATTGATTTACTCTCGGACTATGGAGGAGCATTAGGAGCACCTCAGATTAGTATTGCAAACCCTCCGAGAACACCAATTATACGCTAAGTTCAGTAAATGTGAATTCTTTAAAGAACAAATACAATATTTGGGGCATATAATCCCTAAAGAAGGGATCACAGTGGATCCCGAAAAGATAACGACCATAATGGAATGGTTGGTACCCAAAGATGTGGCGGACATCCGATCTTTCATGGGGCTAGCAGGCTATTACATACAATTTGTAGAAGGATTTTCGAGAGTAGCTTATCCAATCACATCCTTACAGAAAAAGGGAAGAACCTTCAGGTGGACCCTTGAATGTCAAAAAAGTTTCGAACAACTCAAATACCTACTCACCACGGTGCCCATTCTGAGCATAGCCGATCCTAGTAAAGATTATGTGGTGTGCACAGATGCAAGTAAGGAAGGGGTAGGAGGTGTGTTAATGTAGAAAGGAAAAGTGATAGCATACAAATCAAGAAAGTTAAAAGAGCATGAACATAAATATTCTGCTTATGATCTAGAGTTGGCCGCTGTCATTCACACCCTGAAAATGTGGCGACATTACCTTATGAGAAAAAAATTTCTATTATTGACAGATCATCATAGTCTCACCAATTATTTTAGCCAGCCCACTCTAAATGCAAGGCAAGTACGGTGGGTGGATTTCTTAAGTGGTTTTGATTTTGAGATCAAGCATTTAAAAGGGAAAGAGAATAGGGTGGTGGACAATTTGAGTCGGAAATTGCAATGCCTATATGAGATTTCTTGCAGTGAAGGGAAAAGCCCCTTTGGGGAAATGATTAAAAGACAACCGAACAAGATGCTGTTTATCAGCAAATAAAACAGCAAATTCAGCAACCAACCAATGGGAGGACTATTTGCACTTGGTTGGGTTCTCATCCAATAATGGCTACCACACATCATTGCTAATGATCCCTTTTGAAGTATTGTACGGGCGGAAGTGCCGCACCCCCTTGAGCTGGAGTGGACCGGAAAACAGATTGATGTTAGGTCCTGAAATGCTTAAGGAGATGGAAGAACTGGTCAAAAAGGTATGTTCTAATCTGAAGGTAGCTCAGGATAGGCAAAAGAACTTCGCTAACTGGAAAAGGAGGTTTAAGGAGTATCAAGTCGGTGATCATGTGTATGTGAGAATTCAAGCAAAAAAGAGCACATTACAATGGAGCGGGTGCGCTAAGTTGGCACCTTGACACTGTGGAATGTTCTAGGTCTTAGCAAGAATTGGGCTGGTGGCTTACCAGCCTGCTCTGCCAAGTCACATACGAGTCCACAATGTCTTTCATGTTTTCGTGTTAAAAAAATACGTTTATGACCCTAAACATGTGATCAAATGACAAGATATACAGGTGAGAATTATCTCCGATAGATCAGTCTAGATGTTTTCTTTTAAAAGAAACTGACTTAGGATGTTGCATATTGTAGGTTGAATCGGAAGGAGAAATCTTGGTCGAACCGCTGAGTATCCTCGACCGGAGAGAAGTAATGCTGCGGAAGTGGGATATTACCCAAGTTAAAGTGCAGTGGCAGCACTTTGGGCCTGATGAGGCCGCTTGGGAGGATGAAGAACTCATGAAACAGGCTTACCCAGGGTTGCTCATAACCGAAGGACATCAGGACGATGTCTAATTTCAGGAGGGGGAGATGTCATATCCCCAGAATATTGTAAATATTTTATTTACCATAGCTAAAAAAGAAGCAAACTGAAGGATGGTGATTATTATCTGTTGCATAAATTAATATTTTTTTAGTGAATGAAAATGAGAAATGATTTTCTTAGTAATAGGGATATCATGTAACTTTTGAGGAGAGAAGTTAATATAAAAAAACAGTTGCAAAACTCTAACTGCCCTCCCCCTAACCGTGGGATGGTTTTCAGGAAAAGGAGGTGGAGGGGGGGGAAAAATGTGTTGTAGAGGACAGGCAGTAAGAAAAAAGAAAGGGGGCTTACCATGTCTGGTGATGATCAGATGGTAAGGGCGCAAAGCGCGTGCAACTTGTAAAAGACTGTTAGTCTTTGAGCAAGCTAGGGGGAGATTAGTTTCGAAAGACAATCTCATGGTCGGGTGGTTGACTAGCTACAGAGAACAAAGGTGGGCTCTTTCTTTGGAATTACTTATAGAAAGCAACGCAGGTATGAGGCACTGACCTGAAACTAGAAATGTTTAATTATGTGAGTTACAGTTCTTCCTAGAATTATGAAAGAAAACACAAAAAAAACAGTGAGAACATGTATTTCTATATAATTAGAATCTTGATTCTTGAAGGGTAATAGTAGCGGTAAGCTGCCAAGAAGCGGGTCAAACTCAGTTAGAGATTTTACATTTAACCGTCTCTATTTTAGGCAATTTTTCTTTAGGTTGGAAACTGAGACATGTATAGTTAACACGGGCGTTATCAATAATTGTTAAGGGTTGGCAGAGTGATTCTGACTTGAGGTGAACCTTAGGGAGACATTTCAAAATTAGGCTATCTGTTCTAAGAAACAATAATAAACAAAAATGTGGAAATACTGTGCAAATTATAGACAGACCTGAGAATACAAAAGAGAACATAACTTATTCTTACATAGAATTAAATTCCAGTACTATTTTCAGATGGCATGCAACACCCTAGGGCTAAGCATTTCTTTTAACAAAAAAGAATATAAAGTAGAGAATGCCATCGGTTGCCTCGCTTGCAAGCTGCGAACAACCTTAAGATATCACCAACCGAATACGGAGTTTTTTGCAAGTTTTTAAAGTATCACAAAGATGTTTCTCCTATTGTATTAAAGATAGGGTTAGAAACACTATGGGCGCAGCAGGATGTCCGCTTCGTGAGTAGCGTTTGAACTATGAATAAACCTAAGAAAACTGGGGTTTGAAGCATGACTGTGTATCTCGGTTGGGTAGGGCTTGAAACCCTTTAGAGTTTTAGCTCTTCCATCTTAAAACAAAGATAAGAATCTAGTAGAATATAAAAGTTGTCGAAGAAGAAACTTAAGACTGCGGTTCTGAGAAGCAGAGTTTCGGACCTTCTCAATCTGAAAGATGCATGCAAGTGGTAACATGTTCAACCCAAGAGCCGAATACATAGATTATCAAAAAAACTGTACATTTATTTGATTGCTAAACAAAATGCATTATATAATCAAACGCTAGACGAGACCAAGACTCTAGAAAAGGAAGCTACATCCAGATTTCCAGTTCAGGCAAGTCTGCGGTGTGACAGTCTCTAAATATGAATAAAACAAGGAGACCACCGTGTCTATAAAACCAATAGACCTTCATGGTAAATATAGCATAGCAGTGAAGAGGAAAGATGTGCCGCAAGCATAATGTGCACAATTGTGCATTAAGATAATACAACAACAATGTCCGAGCAGTGAAACTCAAGTAGGACGCCAAATTCTATTATCATTAATAAATAAGTTATACATGCCATTCATGGAAACCTGGAGCCTTTGAGGGAACGCATCACCCTCCACTCCAATATTTAACAGAATAAAAAAAAATCAAGAAGGGCTACCCTCCATTGGACTCAGGAAAACCTCTGAAAACAATCAGTCGAGGCCTCGGCCGGAAGGCTTTACCATACCTGGAACCCTGGACATGCTGAAGGAGGGTTTCCTTTAGATAAGACTATGCCACCGCATGAGGGACAAGCGCCCAGCCTGCATGAGAGTAAGCCACACAAATCATAGTTAGACAACTGTGGTATGAATGCGAACTGCAATAGAAATTTAGAAGAAAAACAACTTCGTTCTTTGACAAGGACTTACCTGCTAAAGGATGAGTCACCCAGCGTAAGCACATCTCTCTTTCCGGTGCTGTAGGAAGCCCTCAAATACCAAACCAACGTGCAGTTTGCATGAGCTATGAACGAGTCAAGGATTCTTTCAGTAAATCAAAGTAGCGCTTAGTTAAAAGGATACAGAACAAACAAAACTCTGTATCATTTGATTACCTGTAGGGATTGGGTGCCAAATCAACCGGCAATTGAATAAGGGTCTGAAGGGTTGGCTCTTTGGCGCTGCAATGCATTGACCGAACTAGAACATGCCCGCAAGGAGTTGCGCATCCAAATGAGCACCGTCACCAAAGCATCCGATAAATTAGGTCGAAAACCAGCGAATAGTTGCCACTGTTGGATGGCAACGGGCGATCTCCATCGTAGATGAGGCAGGAAATACCAAGCGATCTCTCACAACCTGCCCGGCTTCATACATAACGGAGCAGGGCAGGATTAATTACACACATCGTCCACGCGAGTTACCGAATCAGTGAATTAAATAAATTCTAAAACCAGTAAGTTGAGTACATAAAACAAATCCAACGCTGCATGTCAAGCGAGTAAGTTGAGTACATAAAACAAATCCAATGCTGCATGTCAAGCGGTGCAATTGGTGAAACTATGTGATTTCCAATAGTTGAATGAAATTATAACTATATCGTGTAAACCCGGTAACTTGAGGACCATTAAAAAAAAATAAAAAAAATTTACTCGGGATTGGAGCCATGACAAGAACTGTCGTGCCTTTTCCTGTGAAATTCTTTGGCGTAGAAGTAAGAATGCCCGTGACAGTACCATTGGGCAGGATGGTGTTGTGAGGAAGTGCTTGGAGTCCAATAAGAGTAGCGGACGAGTTACATCAATCACAAATTGAAAAAATTTACTCGGGATTGGAGCCATGACAAGAACTGTCGTGCCTTTTCTTGTGAAATTCTTTGGGGAGTTGTCTATAATGTGACTTTTTTGAGATTTTGGTGACGGAATCTGGCGGAAGAAATGAGGTTAAATCTTGATTTTTAGCAGTTAAAATGGTTTTTTAACTGCATATTTGGATTCAGCACCCTGAAAAACCCCTAGGAGCCATTGATTGTGCAGAAACTAACTATCAAACTTGGGATTCCAATAAATTCCTGCCAGATTTTGACCGGAAAAAACAGCCGAAAAAGCTTTCAAAAAGTCGCGTTATAGACTACTGCATTCTTTGGCGTAGAAGTAAGAATGCCCGTGACAGTACCATTGGGCAGCATGGTGTTGTGAGCAAGTGCTTGGAGTCCAATAAGGGTAGCGGACGAGTTACATCAATCACAAACTGAAAAAATTTACGCGGGATTGGAGCCATGGCAAGAACTGTCGTGCCTTTTCCTGTGAAATTCTTTGGCGTAGAAGTAAGAATGCCCGTGACAGTACCATTGGGCAGGATGGTGTTGTGAGAAAGTGCTTGGAGTCCAATAAGAGTAGCGGACGAGTTACATCAATCACAAAATGATGCATGCGCTTGATATAACATGCTCTGCAGATCCTCGGGTTTCCATGTCCTTCAGTTTCAGCATCGGCTGCGGCAGCCTATCACATGGGTTTTTTGGTTTTTCCTTTTTCCTGTCTGTCTGTATTTTGCAGGGTGTAAATTTGACTATGCACCATTCCATCCGTGATTGTCCTTTGCTGTTTTATATTTAGTTTTGCTGTACATTTACATGTTATATGTTATAAGAGTAATACAACCATCAATATTATTAGTTTATGTATTTTAATTATTTACTATATATTTTTAAATATATAAATAACTTTGGTGTTTAAATAGTTTGAAGTATTTGATTTTTATAGAATATACAAAAATTAAAAAGGAGCCAAAGGAATGTTCTGTTAAAAGTGGTTGGAATCTGGGCAAAAAATTTTCGAAAAATCTTGTAGAGGCAGTGTTTGAACCATGTTTTTGATGATGCAAATGGATTCAGCACCGTCAAAAACTTAGGACACCTAAAATTATGAAGTTTGCCAACTTTTACTTGGATTTACCAAAATTTCTGCAGATTTTTTCAAAAGAATGCTGAAATTTCCATAACTTTCAAGACAAAAAAACATAATTAATACATTGGCAATTAAAAATTCCAAAATTAAATTAAAAAAAAATATAGTTGAAATCCATAACTTTCAAAGAAAAAACATATTTGTTACACCAAGACAATTAAAAATTCCAAAATTAAATTTAAAACAATTTTTTTCAAAAAAAACTCAAAAAAACAAAAACATCTAACCACATTATATGCTGTTATTAAAAAAAAACCAAAAACATCCGCTGTTATAAAATCAATGGATAATCCTAATTTCAAAAACAATACCCATTATAAATATAGAGTCCATTTATATAAAGTATGATTCTTGTTCATTTAAAAAATATCATTATTTTATAAATTTTAACAAATATAAAATTATAATTATAATTTATATCTATAATATATAAGTTTTATCTATTCTAATTTGAAAACTAATTTGGAAACTTGTATATAGGAATTAAACAATATCAGCAATTCTTTACTTTTTCTTTTTAAGTGTTCAGTTTTCAGCCCATAGGATTGTTGATAGATTTTTCCCAATACCCTTGAACATATTTTTTCTAACATGCTCAAAGCATAGTCCATTAGTGAGAGGATTTTTCTAAAAAGCCCAAGTTATAATTTTCTCATACATCCAAACGCCTTTAATCATAGTCTATGATTTATACACTGTAAATCAGAATCTATAATCTCTGCTCTTATTTTGTTTTCTCTTTTTCTCATGGAATTACAATCTATAGTCTCCAATTTCTAAATCTTAATATTCTAAATTAGTTGGATTCGCGTGTAATAAAAGTATTTTACAACTAATGAATGCCATTAGTTAGTAGAAGAGGAATCCAATATTGAATAGAAATGGTGTTTGAGGTGTCCTGTACCAGTTAACAATCAGTCGAAGAGGATTGGGATATTTAATAGAAATGGTGATTGAGGTGTGTTGTACTGCTAAACATTATATTTCTTACATCACAATAATATATATTTAATATTTGAAAATGCTAATAATTTTAATTTTAATGGATAAATATTTTTTATATATTATTCTTTATAACATGCGGATGTTATTTCTAATATGAATACTATTTTATACATGTAATATTATTTCTTGTTTTTATCATCCATCTCCATACATATATATTATTAACATATAATAGTATATATTTTATAGAGACTAGACGCTTGTTTATTAGTTTTAATAGGTCAATATATATATATAAAATTAGGAAAAAATATTTTTCTCTGCTTTTTTGTTATAGGCTTATCTAATTGTTTTTCTAATCTGTCTATTTCTTCACATTTTACCTCTCATGCCACTTCTCTAAAGAGGGATCCCGAGGTCATGTGAAATATATCACTGGCTTTATGATTGGCTTTCGTTGGTAGGCTTTTACCTGTAGTGTCGAAGACAATCATTGCATGACTGTAGTCTTGAATTTGCACTTGTAAATATAAACTCTCTTCTTCTTTTTAGAGATTCCCATGTTAAGACCTTATTCATTGGTCTAGCCACATATATATTTTGTTTCAAAGGGCGCATTGAGCTTTCACAATGCCTTCCACCACAACACCATACCTTCTCAGTTGATCTCTTCACTTAGAGCCTTGCATCCCAATCTCCATGTGTAATCCACAATGATTGGGTTTTTTAGACTATATCAGGGGTTTTAGTACTAAACTTCCAACTTTGTCAAGGTTAAGACTTTCCAAGTTTTCTAGACCTATTGCCTTAATGAAGTAGAATTAGGGTCTACATACCCTATTTGCAGTTTGACTATAATCTCTCATGCTATACATATGCATCACACTAACCTATGGGGGGTCTTTTCCTATCTTTACCTTATCTTTATTTCCAACTTTTCATACTACCACTTTTCGATCAAAAGGAAAAGTCACTAGATACTTTTCGTTTAAAGGGAAAAGTCGATACAAGATACTTTTAGAGTATTGACATATTGTGGGTGGATTTGGATTCTTACCTCATCCATTCCTCCATTGATGAGGGAATTATATATTCTTGTACCATTCTTTGTCTTCTCCTCACCCCTATCTACACACTTTCTTTGGTTTGGCTGGGCATTGCCATTTATTAAAGGAATATCTTCATTTTCTTTCTTTCTTGTCCACATGAGTTTAGAATGTTTCTTTTTGAAATTTTCTAGAACCCTCTTAGGGACATATGCAATTGTTTATGAATAAATAGGTATTGCATCTCAAACAAAAAAATTACTAAAGTTAACATTTTTAACCACATTTTGGTTCTCCTTTTAATCTTTTTGATAAGCTAGTTCTTATCAATTTCAATAAGCATTTGCTTTTAGGAGGAAACCAAGATATTTATTCTTTCTTTAAAGTCCATAGCCTCACATAATTATTTTTACCGATGTGTTCTAGTTTGGAAAACTAAGGTTTGAAAGATTTCGGGAAGCGATTTGAGGCATCATATGGTGTTTATTGGCGTAAAACTTTTCCACTCAAGCACCACACCCTATAGCATTATTCTACACAGATACTTTATAACGATGCAAGAATCTCCTCAATTAGAGTATGTATGCAAAAGTTATGCCACCTGGAAGTTGACCATCTTGTTTTAATCACCATGATGTGAGAGGATTCCACGTCAACACCCATTATTCATGGAAATGGTGCTATCCATGTGTTCATGATAAAGAATACTCTAGAAGAGTCAATATTGTAAGTCTAGTTAACAGTTGAAGGAGCCAAAATTAACCACTAGTAGGATATCAAGCTATGTTATAATCGAGCCACCAGGAGGAAAACGGTTTCATTCTATTTGAGTGAATTTTGTTCAATAGATGAGAAGAATAATTGAGAATGGATCTAGAGAGAGAAAATAAAGAGGGTTTGTGTATTGTAGCAACCCACGGGCCACAAGTTTGATTCTTTATACTTGCCTCTATTTCCATTCAGTTACAGAGAGAGCAGAGAAACCTCACATTCCAGTAGGATTTTCCCCCAAATTGGTTTCCCAAGTCATATCTTGTATTATTGTGGCTTGTACGAGTGATTGTTCAATTTTTTCTCTATTTTCTACATAATTTTAATTTGTATGTATATGCAATAAAAAATAATTAACAAATCCATAATTTAAGAAGAAATTAAACCTCATACTATAGATTTAAGAATTTCTAATATATTTTAATAGATATGTTGTGACGAACTATCCAATTAAATAATCATGAAACATTAAGGATCATATTGGTATCAGAGTAGGTTTATTTACATATTTTGTGGGGACTTTTAGGGGATCCAAATCGGTTAAGTCGAAAGTTATAAAACCAAAACCATGGTTGACAAATCTATTAATAACCCTCATGATCCCATAGAGGAGAGGTTTGCACAATTTGAATAACAAGTCATATATATAAAACATAATGTGAGCCTCCTCATGGCAACTATGATCAATAAACTCAGGCTATTTGGAGAATATGGAAGTTCCAATGCATGGGTCAGATTAAACATGAGAAATAGGGATTGGGAAGAACTAGAGAGAGAGTCTAAGAAAGAATCAAAAAAACATCAACCCGTTCTAAGTGCCATGAACCATTCACAATCCTTATTCAAGCCATATCAATTTGAGATTGATGTTTTGAATTTAAACCACTCATTGCATTAATTAGAAGTTTATTTAATGTTCATCATATACATGAAAAATAAAATATTTCTGTTGGGGTTAGAAATTAAGTAACTTTTTTCTACCAAAATTCCCTTTTGTACCCCCTTCAAACTATAATTTTTCTTTATTACAGTCCTATTTTGTACACAATAAAGGGTTACCATGCTAAAACAAGCCAATTAGAGGTTTATGAGGTAAATTTATAATTTATAGTCGAAATCTATACTTTGGCTACATTGTTAAAGCTTAATTACTATTTTAGGGTTTATTGATGAAGGTTTGGAAGGTCCTACAACCCTTACATGGTCCTATAACCAAAGTCTAAGTTGGACTTATGTACAAATCTTCCAATGGGAAAGTGACACATGGTTCTCTTAGAACGTTACATCAATATACTTGTCACTTAACAAAGTGGATCACTGGTCAACAGTGTGTGCCTGGTTTGTTTGCCAGTCTAGCAAATAGTTTAGTATCAAAGCCAAAACCTAAGGATTTCTTGTAATAGTTTTCAACCAAATTGCACCAATTCATTCTTGTTTTAGATAGTCTCGCTATTGCTCTAATCCAAGACTGGGATACCATTTAGATCTCTCATGTTTTTCCTTGGAATACTATTTGAGCATGGCTTGATTTAGCTTTGTTATGAACTGCATATTCTATAAAAGAATAACTCTGGACTGAAGGTAGGGGAGCAGAGAGATCATTTGGTTTGTTTTTGTTCTAAGTTTGTATTACCACTCACTAGTGTGACCACTAGGTCAAACCTCTATGTACTAATTCTATGTAAAACTGTGGGTTTTTTTAATATCAACCATTAATGAAACACTATTGGTTAGCCCAAGCCCACAAAACTAGTGCGTTTCCCCTTCATTATTGTGATTTAATATTAAGTTTGTGTGTGTGGTTTGAATATGGTGAATAACACTTTGTTTTAGTAGTTCTTTCATACAAAAGGTAGATTGTGAAGTTGATTAATTAATGTATGCAAAATTTGTACATGGGCTATTGCATTTCGATTTGAAATTGTAGAATGATGTTTGGTTTTACAATTTGGATTTAGAGGACATTTGAGCTCTTGCTTTAGATCTAACCTTGAATCTTGTATATTAAAACTGCTCTTTGTTCTACAATGATCTAATATATGGTTTGATGGTTTAACAACACACAATGTTTGTGAATGGATGTATCTCATAACTTAAGATCCTTTGTCATAATGTATTTTTTTAATGCATGATTGCTCTGTCTTATGCATGCAAGAAAAACACATATAACACTATAATGTTTATGCTTATTCTTGCCTTGCACATACTAACATAGTGGATTTATTGTTATTAAAGGATCTTGTCTAGCTTTTGTACATCATATCATTATATATTCTTGTTGTAGATGTACACCCAATCAAAAAAGACTATATGATATTTATAAGTATTGAGCTTGGTTAGGTTTAAGATATGAACTTGAAGTAATATTAATTCTTTTTCGTTTCTTTATAGAAACCAATCTATGTATGGTGTTTTATGATTGATAACCTTTGGATTTGATCAATGTTTTTAATGGTTTGAAGCAATGTTTGAAAAACCTATTTCAGAATTCACAATCAACTTTGTATACTTTGTATTTAGATCACTAAATGAGTGCATAACAATGTGTAACCCAGGGGGAATTCTAGGTTTAATAATCCTATCCTTTCAACTGTGTGAAAAAAGTGTTTCCTAAGTGATAAGATTTGTATTTTGATGCTCATTTTCCTTTTCCTAAAGCTTGATTTTGGAATCCACAGTGACTTCTTGAGTCTTGGGACCACCTAAAGACTTGAGGGAATGGAATGTCAACTAGTCTAGGTGGGATTGGTGCTATGAACTCAATGGTATTTTATATAAGATTTTATTGATTAATTTGTGTGAACATTCCACATAAGGTATTTTAATTGTCTTAGGTCTTGAGAATAGACCCCGCAATGGAAAATTAGGGCAATGCAAATTTTTTATGCTTTTCCTAGTTAGGTCCTTAGTGTAGCAGATTACTACTGTTTCGATCTCTACAAAAACAATGTATCATATCAAAGTATATGATTCCAAATTGACAACTAAATTTTGAGTAATTGTTACTTTCAATTATTCCACCCAACACTTTGGTGTTGTGCTTGAGTGATACAGACTTGGTGATCTATTTTTTTATTGAATTCCCAAAATTTTAGAATCAGAGGAGAAAGGGAAGTAAGGCAAGAAACCACCTCATTTGAGCCCCATATTCCCTTGTCGTGTTGGTAAGCAAAGCTTGGTTTAATTTCTTTTTTTGCAAGTGAGGTTTTACTTATTGAGCTTACTAAGTGAAGAAACACAACTCAAGTAACACCATAATTTTTCAACTTGCTGTGATTTTCCTTTTTGGAAAGAAAAGTTTTCTGGAAGCCTACTGGGTCATTATCACTAGAAGCTCACAATGCGGCTTAATCCTCTTTATGCAAGGGTGTTTTATTTTATCTTAATATTGATTCATGGAAAGGGTAAGATAACTCGTGTCAGCGGGGTCTTGACATCATGACAACATCCAAGTACATGACATATCTCTCCTTGAGTTTTTTTTTTGCATATTTCATTTATTTTACAAGGTTCTTATTTTTAGGGTGTTGTAAGAACCTACCATAGGATTCTAGGATTTAACAGCTAAGAGAGGAAGTATGCTAAAAAAATGGATAAGAGAAGCTACTCCAAGAGATCTCTCGAATCCTAAGCCAAGGCATATCTGCATCTCAAGAAGAGTAGACCTTGATAGCCATTAGGAGCTGTTACAAAGAGATTTTTTCACTGTCTCTATACTCCTCATTCCTTGATCCTGAAGGACCTCTACAGTGGCCCTCATATGTTTCCCTACCATGTAGAACATGTCCCTTCATCCCTCTTCATTTGTAGAACATTTCCCTCTTTCACCATTTCCCAAGAATCTTCCTTCAAGCTTAGTTTTGAAGGCAAGAATTAGTGCTTAGTTCTTCCCCTGTGGCAATTTGTAGAGTTTAAAACCAGGACTGGCACTGAAAGACACAAGTGAGCCTTTTATCGCTCACGCCGACCCTATTTTGGCAAGTTTTTAGAAATGGAGTTGAAGCTTCTAGCTCTAGAATCTTTGAGAACGAAAGTCTGATAAATGGTTGAGAAGGATAGAGTCGAGAGAGTATGTTTGGGATCCTTTCCCCTATTAAGATGGAACAAACCATAAGGGATAAGGACTCTCCCACTATAATAGGATCCATATCCCCTCCATCAAAGCTATATAAACTCCCAATTTCACACCCTCAGCTAGCTAATGAAAGGGCTAGAATAATCTGTAAACCTTGAGAGCCATATTAAGATCCTTAGCCTTCTAGCTTGTGTGTGAAGGGAGAATAAGCGTGTTGTGTTTGGTTTGGAGCATAAGGAAAGAGTCCTTGAACTTCCATTGTGTTGAGGGTGAATCATGAGATGCTTCTAGTGGTGTTGGAACCTGGACATGCCAAAGTGAACATGCAACGTCAAGGCTCAAGTTGTATTACTCTTTGAGTTTTATTAATACAACTAATGGTTTATTTCCTACATTGAGCGTCATACTACATTTGATGGCTTAAGATTCCTTGAATTTTTAAGTAGATTGAACACGACTGTATGCTATCATGTTTGTTGTTGTCTCTTGTGTGTTTGTTTTACGCATTTGAATGGAAAGAACAAAAGGAAGCTGGAGCAAAGAAGTGAGATCACCATCAAGTGGATTAGCACTCTAAGAGGTAGGCCCTCTTAATCGATTCTAGTCTAAGGAAGTTTACATTAGATTGTTCGGTTTGCGGCTAGACCCACTCTTGGGCTAGAGGGATCACCTCTCTCCATAGAGGAGATTTACCTACTCCACAAATTGGCGACTCCATTGGGAAGCCATCCCTCTCTTTGGATTGTTTGCATTTCATGATTTGTGTTGACTTTTATCATATCACTCTTTATTTTTGGTTTTCTACGCTTTACACTGTCTGCTGTCTAGAGTCTTGAATTTAGAGTGATAGGTCTAGTTTTGCTTTCTGAAAAATTTTGTTTTTTCCATGAAATCCTCGATCAACGTAGTTTATTTTTTGAGAGTTGTGCCGATCAGCGTGATTTTCTATTAAACATCGCGCCGTACCCCCTTGTGGTGCTTGTTGTCCGTTAAGCACTCACGTCGATTCCTGTAGGTTAAGATCAGGGTTTCTTCTGAATCATTGCCAGTGTGTCCCACCCTCATAAGCTTTGTCTCTTGGCTTGTTTTCTTGTATTCTCCCTGGCTAGAAAGCTTCATTATCTTGATTTGTTTGCTTGATTGGTTTGAGTTTTACTTACTTGATTTTTTGATATTTTGAATGGTTTGTGTCCTTAGGGCATCTAGGTCATTGTCCATTCAACTGTTTGTCTGCTCATCAAGTCAAGTTGTTGGTTAGCTGCCCTATGCATTTCGTGTTTTAGTTCTTGTATTGATTTGTTTCAATTGAACACGTAAAAGTTTCGTTTGCTCTTCCTTTGATTGAACGTCTCTTTTCAAGCATAGATAACATTGCTTGTTTTGTTTCGATTGAGTATCTACATGCTTGGTTTGAGAGGAGTTCTTCTTATCTTGCTTGGTATATGATTGATGTTGGTTGCTTGAAATTTTTTCATTAAAGTTTCTATTTGAAAGATTCATTTTACCATTCCATTGAAAAATACATCATTCTAGGTTCCTGAATCGATATGTTGCATTAAGTAGCATTATTGAAATTTAGAACTGCATTGTCATAAGCATCTAAAAAGAAATGAACTTCTTTTACTGTTGAAAGGACTGCTTGAAGTGCATTTGATAGGAAGAATAGGAAAAGGAAAGAAATTTTGTTATTTGTTTTGAAAAGCAAAGTAGCGAAGAGTCATCTTGCTTTCAGTTTCTTGTTTGTTGCATTGGTTGTTTTTCTCTACACTTAATTAGTGCAAACATTCATCGAATTGAAAGGGTTTTGTGTCATATAGCTGCATATAGGAGTTTTCCGAGTCATATCAGTAGGGCTTGAAAACTGAGACATAATTTCAAGATAAGCTTTAAAATGTATTCAATTAACCTAAGGCACATTTGAAACTTAACACTCATATTTAAAGGTCTAGGTTGGAGATGTGTTCTAGCATTTTTAAACATAGCATCTGTCATTCGCTTCAACACTAAAAAATGCTAGTACAGACTTATACTCCCCATACCATCGCGTATATAAAGGGAGAACCCACTAGGTTTGCAATCCTTTATCCATAGGAAGCTGAGTGTTCTGCCTTGTAAACGAGATACACCGAACACAACATTCGGGGAGATTTCCTGCTCGTACTTCTCGGTTTGCTGGGTGGTATTCTGTAGTTCACAGTTACTTGGTAATCCTTTTGCCTAGATTATCTTGAGTAGTCGTTTTGGTCTTTTTGACTCTTTAAATTTAGAAGATCATCGAGCTCTTGTCCTTTCAATCTCATTCAAACCGAAAGCAACTAGAGTCATCTTTTCCTTTTTCTCAACTCTTAAAACATGAAAAGACATCCGTCTGTTTTATCATCTTAATTTTTTTTTTCCCACGATCACATCACATTCATGATAGGCTTATTCTCGACCACATCATGATTATACCTTTAATATATTGAAGAAACCTTGAAATTAATCTCTTCTCTCTTGTTGTTTGAGACAAAGTCATTGTGGCAGAACCATCAAGTTCACCTAGTTCCTCTTCCACTCCTCCATCTAAAAGATCATCTGAGGAGCCTCTTCTTGAACTCCCGCAGCCACTCGAGGATCAAGGTGTTGAACTTGGAATTGTTCCAAGTATTCAACCTTTGTCATCTCATCCTCCTCCATCAGATACTGATTCACCTTATGAATCTGGCCCAGAATCTTTTGATAATCCTATCCATACTCTCGAGAGTCTACCTACTCCTGAAGGTCAGTAAGGACTGGTTGTTTACCCTATGAATCCTTTGTTCGATCTAGTTGTGATATCACCACAGAATTTGTACAGTCCGTATGATCAATCGAGTATTCCTTTGGAATTATCCCCTCGAACGCCTTCAGTTTTCTGTTGTCATTTGTTTCCACCCATGGAATCAGAAGGCGAGATCCCAGTCTCCTCTTTGGGTCACTTAGAGGTTTCTGCTACACACACTCCTCACATAGTTGATGAACAGGGATATCCATTCCCTCCTAAAGGTTTCCCCTACATGGGAAGCATTTCGGCCAGCGTTTACCCTAAGTATAGCAGGCCTTCTTTTCCGCATGGTTATACCTCTCTAGATCAGTTGGTGTCGAGCACTCCTAGTGCCTCGTCGTTATATCACAACCCTATCTGGTCATCTGGAGCTATGCCTACTTCAGTTCCATTCATTCAAAACCCGACCTCTCAACCAATTGGCATACTACAGTCACTTCAGTTTCGGTGCAACCCACCATTCTGAATCCACTCATTTTTTCGTCTCAACCAACTCTTCCGATTCAACTGACAATCTCGAGTCAAGTCTCTATAAGTTCTTCGACTTCTCCAATAAGTGGATAGGTTGTACCACCACCTAGGAGAAATATCTGAATATCTCCATGATTTTTGGCACAACCAATGTGAGTGGATCATAAACTCACATGATTGGAATGAATTAGCCCTCTTATGGTGCTATTCCAAACCCTACTGGTCCTTCTCGATCGAGTAATGTCCAATACCAGCGGCCAAACTCTGCTGGTCTGTTTGGGTCAAGTAACATCCAATATTAGTGGCCATATGTGGCTCGAATTCCCTTCTAAGCTCCTTATGTTCCATATTGTTCACAAGCAATGGTAAATCCACCTTACATCCCTAAAGCTAGAGCCTATGTTCAGCCTGGTCCATTCGCTATGCTTGGTGGATATGACTAGATCCAATTCGTGAACTTTTAGTACCCTCATGGTGCCACCCCAAGAACTATCCAGGTAACCTTGCAGCAACAACGACAACCCTTGTTGCAGCAAGGGAAACCTTCACAGCAGCAAGGGCCATCCTTGCAGTAGCAAGGGTAGGTAGTGTAGCAACAAGGACAACTGCAACAAACACAGGGGAAACCCTTGCAATAGTCACAACAACCTTTGCAGTTGCAGACGCAGTTTGTTCACCAGTCCTCCCAATGTATCTCCTCACATGTTCAACCTCTGCACCTATAGGGACAACCTTTACAGTAACAAGGCCAACCCTTGCAACAAAAAGGTCACCTCGGGTAGCAACAACCCTTGTATTCATATCAACAAGATCAACCTTTGCAAGGTCAAGGTCAAGTCTTGTGGCAACAGGCTCAAAATACTTATGTCCAAGGGAAACAGTTTTAAAACCCTTATGTCCAAGGGCAACATGTGTTGAATCCATATGTCCAAGGTCAACAGGTTCAATAACCTTTTAACCCATATGTTTCTTATCAATAGCCTATGGCTAGACAATATCAAGGCTACCTAGGTCAAAATCCTCCCTACGGGCAAGGTAACCTAGAGTGGGGGAAAAAGCAGATGCCATATGGACAAAAGCCTCCAATATGGGTACAAAATCCTTACCAAAAATGATGGGTTCTGCAGTCCAGGCCTGCTCAAAGGCCCCAAATGCCTTTTAATACCCAAATTCCATTCTTGGCCACATTGGAGTTTCCAAATGTTTCTAGACTTACGAATGATCCCATTCTTCATTCGCCATACTGACCTCTATTTCCATCCAAGATTTTGAGCGATTGTCCGAATTTTGAGGGAAAAATGAAGGAGGATCCATAAGCCCACGTGATGACATATCACCTCTGGTGCTCCTCCAATGTGTACATTGATGATTCCATTCGTCTCCGACTTTTTCAACAAACTCTCACAGGTACTACAACCAAGCGGTACATTGAATTACCTCGAGGTACCTACAATGACTTCAACACTCTTTCTTTGGCTTTCCCCACTCATTTTCAGCTGCTGGTTTGCTATGAAACTAGAACCCATCTGCTTACATCCCTGAAGCAAGACACTACGACCCATATCTTCGATCACATCCATGAATGGAGGCGTCGGTGTCGCCTGATCAAGTTTGAAATTGCTGATCAGTTGTTGACAGAATGGTTTACCAAGTCATTCGTTAGAAAAATTGCTAAGGACATTGCTATGGGTGGCTATGTCACTGAGGAACAAGCCATCACTCGTGCCTACTATTTAGACCTCATCTACTAGAAATCTGGCACGTTATATGATATGTTACTCAATGCTCCAAGACCATCACCTGAGTTAACAACATCGAAGTCTCCGGCTACCCCACCTGTTGATGGAGTGATTTCTATAGGGATTAATGTGCAGGTGTTTGGTGATGTAGAAACCCTCACGGATCTTCCTGGGATCCTTGGCAGACAGTCAAATTAGCTGCAGCTGTCACAAAGATGCATACATATCTATGCTTAACAAATGGATATCAAAGCGAGAAGGAATTATTACCTCAACTCTTAGTGTGGTTTGTTGGAGAGCACGATGTAGCTAGGCAGAAGACCCCTGAGCCAGCTCCAGATCAAAACCTGCACATAGAAAAGACAAGCGTAATATCACAACATAAAACCTTGATAAACAATGCATGAACATATAAATATATCTAGTTGCGTTTACCTAAGCGACTCATGCTAATGATATTGAATAAACATATAAACAAGTTTTACTACCAACATCTTGGAGTGGACAACACAATTGCAGTTCTATATTGATGTAGAAAGAGTGACTACAACCATCAGTTGTATCAACCTTCCCTTACCCCTCTACCTCCTCTCTCTCTCTCCCTTCCTAACCTCTTTTAATGCCTTAGTCTGAGACTCTACTCGACAGTCAAATAAGCAATCCTTTCAAATGGTTCGACCCTTTTTCACAATGGCCTTAGCCTTGCATATATAACATGCGAGGATAGGGTTTCCAAGTCCTTCATGAGTTCCATTAGGCAAAAGCAGTGATGTTTCCATGCATTTGTGCTCTTTTTCATTTGCATACTCCATTAGGTTTTAATACTTCCCCCAAATAGGTTGAGTTCTGATGTTTCCCTGCTCTTGTGAGCTGACATAAGAGAGAATCTTGGGATATTTCTCAGTCAACTCATTCTCTTGACCCATAGAAACTCATTAAGGTTCACTAACGCTCTTCCTGAGGTAACAGATAGAGTTACTTTGGGCACTAATGCATCCTTATCCTTGCTAAGAAGATTTATAAAGAAGGTTGCTAGTGTTTAGAGAGCGTTAGCTTGACAACTGGGCCTGTGAACTTGGTCAGTCCTTCAATCATCATGTCTTTCTCCTCTGAGATGATGAGGAGGTCATTTTCCTATATAACAGATTCCTCCTAAAGTGTGAGATCAAATGCTGTGATGATGGCTGAAATACTTTATATTTAACTGTCCTTTTCTTTGGGAAAAAGAGAGAGAGGATCGGAGCTTCGAGCGGTACGAGAAACCTGATACAACACATATATAAAAAACAACTAAAATCATGTCCTGAGTCGGGCATTCCCACTCTCAGTAGCTATGTCATAGTGATTTTCTTAGAAAAGAGATATGACAATGTTGGCTGCCAAGAAGCACAATGTCGGACTTGTGTCATAATAGGATCATTCTGATGAGCTGTCTCCAAAAAACAATAAACGTAACTTGGGAGAAGAAACAAGGCTGAGTGATGCAAGCCTCTACCCAAGGTCTTGATTTTCGCTTCACCGCAAAAAAATAAATCGATACATGTGAATATAGGCGTTGATTTCGAACATGCAAGAAATTGCCTGATTACCAGTTAATAATGGCCACTGATAATGGTGATGGTCTCCAAGATGCACAATACAATCTAGCGAGTGAGAATAATGTTTTTATCGTCGAACACTTGTAGAATCGTTTAACCAGGAGCCAATAATGAAAACCACTAACCAAACACATGGTGACCTGTCACTGATGTTTGCAATTACCAAGGCACTAGAGTGTTTCTGGGTCTTCATCCTAGATAGAGTGTTAAAGTCGATAGGAAGAGACCTGTCAAAAGGTAGGCAATAAGGTGTACTACATCAGTCGACACGAAACAGGACAAGAATGAATTTTTTTAGGAATCTTTTGATCATTGGGCCAAAGTGGCAGAGGGCATGATGATAGGATATGCTTGATGGTTTGATGGAGGAAACAGAAGATAAAGGTTTTCCCTTGAAAAATAGAAGGCACGACAATGGTTTTAACCATGCAACACTAGACTCAAGAACACCAAAGAGTGTTAGGATAGAAAGATTCAAGAACATCAGGGTATATAGGCTAAAGTCAAAGGATGGTAAGATTCATATTGAGAGGCTGTCACAAGGAAGGTTTATCTAAGGGAGTGCCATGTTCAAGGGAGCGACTGCTACCAAAAAACTCATTTCACAATATGGAACACAAAGCAATTGTATTGTCCACTTTCCCCATCTGATTAGTTTAGTGAGTCCAGACGGGTAAACTCATCGATCTTTTCATGTTTTAAGAGTCTGAAAAGGACCATAAAAAAGTGACTCTATGTCGTATCTAATTAGTTTAATGAGTCTAGACAAGTAAACTCGTTGATCTTTTCATGTTTTAAGAGTTTGAAAAGGATTTTCAAAAGAGAGACTCTATTCCTAATTTGTGTAATTTAATGATTCCAGACGAGACAACTCGTTGGTCTTTTCATATTTCAAGAGTCTAAAAAGAATGACTCCAAGGTGGTCCCTTTGTCATAGTTTTTAACTGGGTGCAACAAAGGTTTAATAGTATACCTGGAATGGTTCCTTTTCCGTAAGTCAATCTACTGAGTCCGGATAAAGAAAAACCTATGCTGAACAGATGTTTGCCCCATTTTGTTATGAGTATGAGGAGACACAGTAAACTTGATATTCGTCGTGAAATTTTAATGAGTCACACAACGACAAACTCAATAGACCTTCATCGAATTTTAAAGAGTCAAATGAAGAAAAATCAAAGTATCTTTTTTTCAGTTTAGTGAGTGAGGAAAAAGAGGTAAAATAACTACTCATTCCTTCTTCGTATATTTAACAAGCCCGAAGAAGGGAAAAACTTGGGGATTTTTCGATTTAAGAGCAAGAAATAGTCCCAAAAAAAGCGCTCATATCATCATCGTAAGTGTTTAATGAGCCCAATGACGAAAACTCGGGGGTTTTTCGTTTTAACGAGCGAGAAAAGTCCCTAAAAACAATGCTCAGAGCTTCTTCATAAGTTTTTAATGAGCCTGAAGAAGGAACTCGGGGTTTTTTCAATTTTATGAGTGAGAAAAAAGTCCCAAAAAATAATACTCAGTTGATCTTTTTCAGTTTAGTGAGCTAGAAAAAGAGGGAAAAAGAGTTTCTCAAACCGTTGTCATAAGTGTTTAACAAGCCCAACAATGAAAAAATTGGGGATTTTTCAATTTTAGACCGAGGAAACATCCCATAAAAGAAAGTGCTCATTGGGAATCGAACATGATCATTTCTATCATTCAATCCTAAATGTTCTATCATCAAAACATGAGCAATTGTTTCCAATATGGGGTCATGGCACATGATAAATATCATTGGAAATGGACTAATTCTACTTTAAGGACTTTAGTTAAGATAATTCATGTCTCCAAAGTGACTATAAGGGAGTTCTTGAGCCTCCATTTTCACCATTTTCATCATTTTAGACCCGTGAGAGTGTTTTGGAGCTAAATAGGAGCCGATTTTCCACAGACGGTTGCGGGAGATATGGGCGACCACTCGACGTGCCGTCAGTCCGAGGTAGATGCCAAAACCCTGATAGTGCATTATTAAACCTTTTTTAGCTACTTTTGTTGTGATTTTTTGGAGATCTATGGATCCCTAGATCATTAATTGCACCTAATGCCCCCTTCTAGGCCTGTAAGGAGAATTAAACGCCCTTTATGACTTGGGGGAGGGTGTTAATCCTCCCTGTTTGTCACGAGGGGGGATATTAGTGCACGAGGGTGCACCAAAAACCCCAGGAAATGATTTAATGAGATTTTTTACTCCATTTACACTGATTTTTGGGTTGATTTGTGTAGGTTTTGAGCCATTATGACTAGTTTATGGAAAGAACGGGCCCATGACCAATAAGGATTGTTGATGTGAAATGATCATGCTTGCATACTTGCATTGTGTCGTTGTGGGTTGATGAAGTATGCACAGTTGGACATGATGAAAGGTCAGGAGGACCTTTTGAACTGGGTTATTCAGTGCTGGGATGAACACGAATAGGTGGTCAATATTGGGGATCATGAGTTGGACATTGACCGAGATGATATATATTTCTTGACAAGTTTGTTGTGTAGAGGAGCACGGTAAAACCTAATCGGTGGTAGGCCTGATCCCCGATCCACCCTAGAGATGGTTCGACTTTATTGCATCTTTTAGAGCGGACTCATCATCAATAAAGTCCCTATAGAGAGGATTAGATCCAGATCTATGAGGGCCATTTTATGGATGATTGTGTGCTTGACAGGGTCGAAAAGTCCCCATGTTACTACAAAAGCCCAACTGTTTCTTGTAGTTAAATGTGTCTAGCCATAAATATTCAATTGCTGCGAGGCAATGCTTCGTCAGTTGAAGGCAGAGTTGATCGCCTGTAAGACCCAGACCCAACAGAGTTTTGGGTATTGCACTCTCATGTCTCCTTCATACTTGAGAGGGTGCCAGTTATGTGACTACGGCTGAGCTTAGGTCCCCTCGATCTGAGGGAGCCTAGATAGAGGTGATGGGAATCGCTTAATCCTCGCATAGGAGGAGGACCCATCCGACATATTTTTGAAGAAGATTTCTTCAAATGGCTCAGTGGCCAGATTGTGATGATCAACCACTATGCCTACGAGGGCATGGACTTCACAGGTGACCCTAACTTGATTTTTCCGCCTGGTACAAACTGGGGGCCTCAAGGTTAGAAGGATTTTCAGAGTACTTAAAGTATTTTTAAGCTTTTGAATGCTTATGTTATGTTTTTATTTTATTTTATGGGTGAATAAGTACTTACATGAATATTTTTGATTGACACAGATGTGGCACCAATACAAACTGCAAGCGAGCCTCACCAAGTGAGGCAAGGAGGCCAAAAACCCGAAGGGGGATGTGATGCTAAGAGTCTTCGCGAGGTTCTGAGGAATGTGGAGGGCTTGAGAATGGGTGTTACCCCCCTTCCAATGAGGGAGATCCCCACTCATATGCAACGACACACAGTTGGTGTGCCTGAGCAGTTTCTGGTTCCTCTTCGGAGGATACCTAGAGCAATGTTATCTTTTCATGAGTAGTAGGCTCTATTAGCAGACACGTGGTATAGCCAACGGGTGTTTACAGCTAGGCTTAGTAGCCATTTTGTACTTAAAACACCCAAGTTTTGGGAAATTTTCTGATGTAAAAGACTGGATTCGAGATATATATATATATTATATATAAATGTATGTATCTACAGATATTTTGGTATTTTATGATGTAAATGTTTTTTAAGTGTTTTTGTAATTTTTAACTGCGTAAATATTTACTTTCATACATGTATCTATAATGAATGAGACAGATGCCAATCTAACACATAGTTTTCCAATGAATCAACAACTGTATTAAATTCTCTAGGAATGTATTCATAAGTGATAACCTCAAATTGACGTTCCAAGAGTCGTACCCTTAAATAATGACGTAACAAGATTGGATTATGAACGTGATAATGATTTGTAAATTGCATAACAACAATCTGAGAGTCTAACTTGACCACCAGATTGGAGATGTCCCTTGATGACGCTTTAGTGAGAAGTGAAATTATGGACATGTACTCAACAATATTGTTGGTGGCAGTACCATAGTATTAAATGCGTTCAAATGCTCTGTCACCGAGTCTTCATGTTTCATCCTCAGGTTATACATATTTTTCCGTAGGAATAGTTTATTCACCATAGACTTAGATTGGTACAAAGTCCCTAAATTGTCCCACAAAGCCTTAGTTGTAGCTTCCCCTGATACATTTAGCAATACTAAATCTGAGACACACAATCGTATTGTGCTCTTTGCCTTCTGATCCAACTTCTTCTATTCTTCATCGGACACTCCCGTTGGTTTAGTACCTAGATCTACCACGATCCAATCTTGAGTTTCCACAACACTAAACTATGACCGTTAAATTTCTCGATCTCTATCTTTCCACTGCTCGCCATCTTCTTTCACCAGCAGAATCGATCCCATAGATCTCCCACTGAACAGAGTCTACCATAGGCCTGAAAACCCTCAGCAACAAAGGCATCCCCTTGAAGCCAAAACAAATTTGATACCAAATGTAGGTTTTAAACTCATACAGAAATTACCAGCATACAAATTCTAAAACACATAAAATAAACAATGCGAGAGCATAACACATAAAACACATATACACAAAGATTTTCCCCTGGATCCCAAAACCAGGATTACCAACTTGATTTTTCATTATATTCCTTTCAATGTTAAAATACATATTTATACATGCCTAAGCATTCAATACCATGGATCGAAAACCATCACGTCCAAAACCATGGACCGAAAACTATCGTGTCCAAAACCATGGACCAAAAACAATCGCGTCCAAAACCGTGTGCGAAAACCATGAACAAAACCATAGGTAGGTTCGCCCAATCTAATATAGGGTCCAAAAAAAATTTCCTCGAGGCGTTGCTCTGAACCCTGTAGAGGGGGGCTACCTGGCCCCCTCAAACCCCCTAGACAGGGGGGATGTCGCCCCCCCATGACCTCCCCACTGTGCAATCACCGCAACAAAGGAGGGGCTTCTCCCCCCCTCTAACTCCCCTGGTTAACTATGAGGGCTAGGCGTGGAAAGAATATAATGCAACCCAACATTCTCCCACTCGTTATTTTCTTTCTACATGGGGCCACATGAGAGCTTAGTCATTTATCTAGCCCTGCAACGCCCATTGTTTCTTTACACCAAGAGAACTTCTCAGAGCTGACAAATTTTGTCAATGCATCTGCAGTATTCTTCAAAGTGTCCACCTTTACCAGCAACACCTTTTTGTCTTCTATCATATCCCTCACAAAATGATATTAAACATCAATGTGCTTTGTCTTTGAATGATAAGAAGGGTTCTTTTTCGAGAAAATTGCACTTTGGCTGTCGCAGTCTATCCTTATAGCTCCCCGTAATAACCCCATACTTGAACGCAATCTCCGCAACCAAACTACTTCCTTTCTTGCATGAGTGGCCATGAATTCTGCCTCTGTAGTTGATAATGCCACTACAGATTGTTTCTTACTCATCTAGCTGACTGCACCTCCAAATAGGTTAAACACAGACACACTTGTAGATCTTCTCTGATCCAGATCTCTAGCCCAATTTGCATCAACAAAGCCACAGATATCCAAAACTCTATCCAATCTTGGTCTTCCTTGGTAGCACAAACCATAATCACTAGTTCCATGCAAATACCTGAAAACCTACTTCACTACTGTCCGATGCTCCTTTCTTGGTTTCAACATAAACCTGCTCAATACACCCACTGCCTGTGCAATGTCTGGTCTAGTATAAACCATTGCATACATCAGGCTACCGACTAGACTTGCATATGGAACACGGGACATGTCCTCTTCCTCTTCTTGTGCCTTGGGACACTATTCAACAGATAACTTTACACCTACAAAAATAGGAACCTTCACCGGTTTACTATCTTACATATTAAACCTCTGCAATATTGTCTCAACACGCTTCCTCTGGTTTAACCAGAGCTTCCTCTTTTCCCGATCTCTTTTAATTTCCATGCCCAAAATATAGTTTTCAGCACCAAGATCTTTCATGTCGAATTTGGAGGACAATTGGGTATTCAAATCTTAGATAATTTCTTTGTCATTTCCAATGAGCAACATATCATCCACATACAAGACCAGATAAA
The DNA here is from genome assembly GCA_000404065.3 of Pinus taeda. Classification (NCBI taxonomy): domain Eukaryota; kingdom Viridiplantae; phylum Streptophyta; class Pinopsida; order Pinales; family Pinaceae; genus Pinus; species Pinus taeda. The sequence continues at coordinate 105,682 of APFE030395718.1, read as the reverse complement.
TAACACAACCACCAACTAATTTAAAATACACATAATTATCTACTTTGCTTCTGGTGAAGCCAAGTCCTCGTATAAATGTATCAAATTTATGTTACCACATCCTTGGTGACTGTTTTAACCCATATTGAGACTTCTTTAAATTGCATACCAATTCTTTCTTACCCTTCACCACAAAGCCTTCAGGTTGCTTCATGTAGTGTTAACATCACTCTCAAGTGATGAAAACAATTCTAAGTCCAAGATAATTAAATTAATCAAAATCATGAAAGTCAGGATTTAATCCTACCTTTCTAGATTGAGTTTGTTCCTCATGATTAGGAGCCAGTTTAGGCTTATTTGGTTGAGAGATTTTCTCCAGCTAGTTAGGCTCCTAGATTAGTGTTTGGTTGAGAAATTTACTCAATCATAATGTCCAAGGTAGACGTACTATCTTGAGACAAACTTCCTCAAGTATTTATTTGTACTATTATCATTATTTGTACATTGGATTGTATTATGTGAGGAATACAGTAAGGTTGAGGCCTTTTCCGCCATTTCTATGTCTCTGGTATTTTTTTATGTGCGTTAATTGTATTAATTATTCTACATGTGGTATCAGATCCTACACTCATTTAATTCCCTTATGGGAAAAGCCAGGAAGATGACAGATCCTTGAGTTTGATCATCTGTACATAGATTGATATAGGAGAGGGGTGTGTGGATGTATGGTCTCTTAGAAAATATTGCTATGTGTTATTTGTAGCTGTGTGTTTTTCGTATAGTGTAAACATACATGAGGTCGTGTGTTGTTCCGCTGGTGCCCTTAATATCATTGTTATCATTTCTGAAGGCTCAATTATCCTGATCATTGGTTATCAATCAGGTAAGGGGATGGAATTTTTCACGCCTTAGGCGACCATCACAACTATTTCTACTACCGTCGGAGTCTTATGCAGGTTCGATTTGGTGTTCGATTTCTTACCAACGTGAGTTTGATCATTTATGTAAATCAGAGGAGGGATTGCCCTTGAAATTAAATGTTACCATTTTTGGTGAATGTTTTTCAATGATATTATGAAGACTCAATCTCATCGGAATATGGGTTTTCTTGCAGCTACATTTATCTGAATGAATGTTGACCTGAATTCATGGTCATTTGCAAAATTGATAATTAAATATATAGCTAGACAAGATCAATTTGAGTTCTATTTTTAATAGAGACGATGGGCTAGTCTTTCCTAAAATTACTTCATACTGTCATTAAGAAGCTAGTGAAGGCATCGTCGCGATGGCTTTGAGTCCACGTGTGAATTTCGCTACACCAAAGACAACGAAGCCATGTCCTTTTAGATCTCCATGACTGCGTGAAGAGGATTTTATGGTAGTTCCAGAGGTTCTCCGTGACAAATCATGCAGAGGCTAATGTAAGGAATTTGTGCACCATGTATGCTCTTCCATCCCAAGCCGAGAACCTAATCTTATGGTAGGAACTGAGCGCATAATATTGAATCCAAGACCCTTTTATTCCTGAAGATGAGTTGCATTATTAATTGGGAGACTGAGTGCTTTCAATCTGAAGGAGGCCATGAGTATTTTGGAACGGCCGAGAGCTTCATTTTATCCAGACTGAGGATATAAACTTGGAAGGGAGAATTTGTAAGGTAGGATCTGACACATCTGTTTCCTAACTTCCTTGTTTTGGAGGTCATCAATTGCTCAGAAAATTTGGCATAATTCCGAGAACGAGATTGGGCACTTAGAGGGGCGAGATTGATTTTATGGTGAAGGCTGAGAGCCTTTTCTATTACAGCTCGAGAGCATGGGAAATGATCCATTAGTTACAGGGGTCTAGAGCACTGTCATTGGAAGACCGAGATCATTATTCAGAGAAGGACGTGATTAATTATTGGAAGCTGAGGATCGTCTCCAGCCATAGGCTGAATCATCATATAAGGAGCTACGTAAGCCATGCTTACATCTGTTGGGCAATCAGGACGCATTTATCCTCTTACTAAAAAGCCAGAGACATTATATATGCATAGGAAAAATGAACAAAATGATCTGCATTGAAATTTTTTATGTTGCTCTATTTAACTTCTCCAAATGTTTTTCTTTTAAGTGTGATTTGACTTTGGTAAAGGAGATATTTCATTTTTAAAGTGAATCCATGAAATTCACTTTTTAATTCACTTCATTCAAAAAGGAACTTCATGAAATTCGTTCACTTTTTAATTCACTTCTTTAAAAGGGACTTCACGAAATTGTTTTAAATGGAAGTTTAAAAATATTGAAAGATAAAGCTCATTATTGGAATGTGAATTTTTTATTTTGGAGAGATAAGGTGTGATTTTGTGGAGTGATGAGGTGAAATTATTTTTTGTAATTTTGGAGTTATAAGTGTTTTGTATTTGGAGTGATAAGTGATTTTTTTTAAACAAAGTTATTATTGTAATCCAAAGTAATATTTTACTTTGAGAGAGATTTTTAGAGAAATTGAGTTAGTGAACATCCAGTCTTTTGAAGACAATTTACCTCCAAGAAGTTCTCAAACTTTGTGCTTGAGAAGTTTCAACAAAGATGTTGTAAAGATGAAAAGTTGATGTACTCAAATACTTAATAAAGACATTTTTTGTGTCGTGTTGATGTGTCCTAGATCCACCCGAAATTGAATAAGGGGATCTTGGGTACACCATGTTTATGTTTGTGATGGCACATGCTTCTTGATGTAGCTTATTTTTTGTGTCTAGTTTTGACACTATCCTTCTAATATGGTAAACATGAAGTACACAAAAAATTAAAGCAATGCATGCACATAATCAATTCCATTCAAGCTTATGTAATCATGCAAACTACAAGAAATCAAGAAGCATTAATACATATCAAAGACAATTCTACATCAATATCCAATTAAGCTACTGAAGCTATCATCTACATCAACAACATTTGCATCAATTCAACAACAATTGTTTGGAAAATGCACTTGCACCATTTTTTTTTAATAAGCTCAATACAAAACTGTAACTTGCAAATCATAATTTGTAAGTTGGATTGTAATCAAAGTCAAATTGAGTTGAATTGTAAGGGTGCATTCTCAGTTGAAACCGACACCCAAGCTTTGAATTGATAGGGAATCAATTAAACCAAGTGAATCCATTGTTTTTAACTGAGTCATTCAAATCATTGTAAGTGTTTCTCTTGGGTGCATTTTCGATAGTATTCGACACCCTAATTTTGATCAATCAAGAGAGTGAGTTCAAGCAAGTACAAAGTTCACAATATCAAGCAAGACTGAAACTGGTTGAAGCAAGCATCAAGCGAGTGAGTTCACATGGCAAAAAGCATTCAGTTATTACAGATTCTTAACAATTTTATCCTCTCAATTGCCGAAGACATGGTACAAATCAACAAAGAAACTCTTGTTGATATTTGAAAGAATCTACAATAGGCACATGACACAATTGAGTTACTTCAACTGGAGTCAGAACCTCAAAGAGATGAGTTGCAACAGAAGAGTGATGTTTCCAAGTCTTTCAACCGTAGAGATGAAGATAAAGATGTTGATTCCAAGCCACTCATCCAAACAAATTCAAGTGTAAAAGTTGTTCATGATCAAATTGAACTTGCTTCTTCCAAACCAATCATCATGCCATAGGAAGAACTCCAAAGTAACAAAAATCGACGAGGATTAAGATATGACAAAGATGAAAACAACTTACATATCCTAGATTATTCTAAGCTGATCAAGTTCATCAGTGCAAGATTTCTTGATCAAATAACATCAACAACCATGAGAAAGTTGAAGACAAACCCACATGCAAACATTGTCAAAGAAAATGTTACATGGAAGATCATTGTTTTGATCTCCATCATTATCACCATTGTGGCAAGCAGAATCACTCATCAGGGAAATGTTGCAAACAAGACCAACCTACCAGATTAAAGATCAATTATGCATGGATTGATCCTTGGGAATGGTCGTCAATAGAAAAATGATTATATAAGTTTTACAATAGAATTCAATCTCACCTATTGCAACCATCAGTCAAATGAAGATGGTACTCTCATGCACCTGAAAGCGGGAGTACACCAATGAAACTCTCCTACACCTGAAGGGGGAGTTCAGAATTCAGAAATGAAGTTCAGATGATTGTCTCTCCTTTCAGCTGACAAAGGGGGGAAATGATAATGGAATTGAAGGTGGTTGTCAGACAAAAAGTCTCGACAACATCAGCAAAAGCATCTAGTGGGAAATTGTCATCAAATCCACCAATAGGCATCAACAAATTCGTTAGTGGGCGGTCAACAACAAAAGTAGCAATGAGCAGTTTTTGACATCAACAAATTAGCTAGTGGGCGTTCTCAATATTTTGTCAGTGGACAAGCAAATTCGCTAGTGGGCATCATCGACATTTTGTCAATGGACAAGGGATGATGATTTCAAGTAAAGGATAGATGGATCTTTTTGCATCTTGGCACGTGATGGAGTTGTCAAGCAAAATTGAGAGATGAATCAGACTTGTAGTTGATTCATGTTCTCTTTGGATTAGAGTTTTTCCAGCATCCAACTTTGGCGGTTTTTCAGGAAGCATTTTTTAGGATCGACATGAGAACTTGGAATATGGTTCCTCATTCTTTTTTTGGACTTATCATTGAGGGGGGAAATGTTAGCCTCACTCTCATGTGATGAAAACAATTCTAAGTCCAAAATAATTAAATTAATTAAAATCATGAAAGTTAGGATTTAATCCTACCTTTCTAGATTGAGTTTGTTCCTCATGATTAGGAGTCAGTTTAGGATTAGTTGGTTGAGAGATTCTCTCAAACTAGTTAGGCTCCTAGATTAGTGTTTGGTTGAGAAATTTGCTCAACCATAGTGTCCAAGGTAGATGTACTATCTTGAGAAAACTTCCTCATGTATTTATTTATACTATTATCATTATTTGTACATTGGATTGCATTATGTAAGGAATACAATAAGGCTGAGGCTTTTTCCGCCATTTCTATGTCTCTGGTATTTTTTTGTGTGTTTTAATTATTCTACATGTAGATCTCCTCTTCCAAATCCCCGTGAAGAAATGATGTCTTCACATCCATCTGTTTTACCTCAAAATCAAAAGCATCAACAATAGATAAAAGTAGTCTAATAGAAGCTACCTTGGCAACAAGAGAGAAAATATCACCAAAATCAATTCCCAGCACCTGCGAATAACCTTTTGCTACCAATCGAGATTTTTATTTCTCCACCTTTCCTTATGGATTTGTCTTCTTCTTGAACACCCATTTGCTGCCAATGGGTTTCATTCTAGCTGGAAACTCCACTAGATCACAAGCCTTATTTTTTTGCAAAGATGCCATTTCATCAACCATGACCTCTTTCCAGAGTTTTCCATCTTTTGAATCTATTGATTCATTCACAGTTCTAGGATCATCATCAGTAATAGATAAAGAGAAATTTGAACATAAAGCAGATGGACTATACCTTTCTGGTTGCCTTCTTTCTCGAACTGATCTTCTCACACCTGGATTTTGTGGCTCTTCCTCTTCTGCTGTAGAGTCTGATTCTTCCTCCTTTTGCTCAAACTCTATCTTCTCAAGTTCCTTTGGTTGGACTTCATGTTTAATCACATCTTTCACCTCTCTGAACACCACATCTCGGTTGTACACAACCTTCCTTGTTACTGGGTTCAAAAGCTTATAACCCTTTAAACCATCCTTATACCCAATAAAGATTCATTTTTCATATTTACTATCCAATTTGGTTCTTTTGTCCTTTGGAACATGTACATATGCATCACATCCAAATACCCTTAGATGTGAAAGAGAGGGTTTATTATCAGTCCATACCTCTTATGGAGTCTTATCCTCCAACGATGATGAAGGTGATCCGTTGACCAGGTAACATGCTGTCTCCACCGCCTCTTCCCAGAATTCCTGTCCTAACCCAGCACCACTGAGTATGCTTCTTGCCCTTTCCATCAATGTCTTGTTCATTCTTTCTGCAACTCCATTTTGCTCAGGTGTGTATGGAGTAGTCTTTTGCCATGCTATACCACACTTCTTACATAATTATTCAAATTCCTTACTTTGAAACTCTCCACCTTTATCTGTCTTCAACACCTTTATATTCTTCTCTGTCTCGTTTTCCACCAGAGCCTTAAATTATTTAAACCTGTCAAAGACTTTAGGTTTCTCCTTAAGGAAATATATCCATGTATTTCTTGAGAAGTCATATTTAAATGATACATAGTACACAGACTTACCCAGTGATGGAACCTTCATAGGTCCAAACACATCACTGTGCACAAGCTCTAATATCTGTTTCACCCTCTTACCACCAGAGGGGAAACTCACCCGATTCTGCTTCCCATATACAAAATTTTCACAGAAATCAAAATCTAGAGAGCTATTACTCATACCTTCTACCATACCTTTACCATGAAGTATTCGAAGGCTCTTCTCTGACATATGTCCAAACCTTTGATGCCACATCATGGTCTTCTCTCCAAAGACCACTAGATTTTCTGCTCCATTTTCAGGAACCACTAAAATGTTGCACCCATCAACAACAGTGCTACCTTGCAGCTTGTACAAAGTTCTAATCCAAACTTCCCGTATCAATACTAGTGCTCCCCGAGCCATCTTGCAAGTATCCTTCTCAAACACTTTTTTTACACCTGCATCATCCAGCTTGCTTACGAAAATCAGATTTTTGGCCAATGCAGGAATATGTAGAACACCCGGAAGTGTTATAACCCTTCCACCTTGAAACTTCAACTTTACTTTTCTGTGACCAACGATTCTAGCCTTCCTGTCATCCCCTAAGAAGACATCACAACCATCATATTTCTCATAATTGGAGAAGCACTCTCTATGGGGAGTGAAGTGAAAGGATGTACCTAAGTCAATCAACCATGCCTCATGATCTACATGTGTACTTGAAGAAGCCAAGTACATATCCCCACCTTCATCTAAGGTGGCTTTCACCTTTGTAGAAGGAGCATCATCATATCCCTTTCCTTTGTCAGGAGCTTTAGATTTACAGTCCCTTTTGTAGTGCCCTTCCTTTCCACATTTCCAGCACACCACCTTTACAGGTTTTCCTGGATATTTAGATCTCCCTCTAGATTTAGATCTCCCACTCGATGACTTATTTTTGTTTCTTTTCTGGGACCATCCTCCTATAGACAAGTCATCACCATTCTAGCTCTCCATATTTTTCCATCTCATCTCCTCTATCAGAAAGGATGAGACCATTTCATCAAACTGCAAGGTAGTTTCATTGCTACCTATTGCAATAATTAGACTATCCCACGAATCTGGTAGAGAACAAAACAAACTGATGCACTTATCTTCATCTGAATTTTTAATATCAACTGATAATAACTAAACTAACAGAGTATTAAATGCGTTCGGATGCTCTGTCACCAAGTTTCCATCTTTCATACTCAGGGTATACAACTTTTTCCGTAGGAACAATTTATTCACTAGAGACTTAGATTGGTACAAAGTCCCTAACTTGTCCCACAAAGACTTAGTTGTAGCTTCCCCCAATACATTTAGCAATACTAAATCTGAGACACATAATCGTATTGTGCTCTTTTCCTTCGGATCCAACTTCTTCCATTCTTCATCGGACACTCCCGTTGGTTTAGTACCTAGATCTACCGTGATCCATTGATCTTTATCCACCAACAGATCCTCCATCTTGAGTTTCCACAACTCGAAACTCTGACCATTAAATTTCTCAATCTCTATCTTTCCACTACTCATCATCTTCTTTCACTGCCAAAATCGATCCCACAGATCTCCCACTGAATAGGGTCTACCACAGCCCCAAGCAAAACCCCTCAGCAACAAAGGCGTCCCCTTGAAGCCAAAACAACTCTAATACCAAATGTAGGTTTTAACCTCATACAAAAATTACCTGCATACAAATTCTAAAACAAAGAACATAAACAACGCAAGAGCATAACACATAAAACACACATACACAAAGATTTTCCCCTGGATCCCAAAACCAGCACTACTAGCTTGATTTTTCATTATATTCCTTTCAATGTTATAATACATATTTATACATGCCGAAGCATCCAATACCATGGACCGAAAACCATCACATCCAAAACCATGGACCAAAAACCATCGCGTCCAAAACCATGTGTGAAAACCATGCACAAAACCATAGGTAGGTCCGCTAACCTAATATGGGGTCCAAAAAATGTTTCCCTGGGGTGTTGCCCTAGACCCCATAGAGGGGGGGCTACCCACCCCCCCTCAAACCCCCTAGATAGGAGGGGAGCTGCCACCCCCCTGTGACCCCCCCACTGCACAATCGACACAACGAAGGGGGGGCTCCGCCCCCCCTCTAACCCCCTATTAACTACGAGGGCTAGTCGTGGAAAAAATATAACACAACCCAACACTAACCACTAGATTGGAGATGTCCCTTGATGACGCTTCAGTGAGAAGTGAAATTACAAACATGTACTCAGCAATATTGTTGGTGGCAGTAACAAGAAGGACTCCCCTGGAACAAAACAATTCCAACTCAGGTGTGTAAATGATCCAAGCAACTGATGCAATGCCCCATGTGTGACGACTGGCACAATCTGTGTATCATACGTATGCTAAGGGTAATGAAGACATCTGCATAACGAGAAATATGTATGAGACAAATACTTTAAGGAATACCAAAAAATCCAGTCACATCAAAAAGAAGCAAAACTTATAAATACATAAAATTAGAAAGCACATGCTTAGTGCAGTACTAGGCATAATACATTTTCAGATAGAGCCCATTTTGGGGCTCGGTGAGTGGGAGTCCTTCCCAGTCGTGAAGTTCATATGCCCCTTTTGAGAGGGTTTTCTTAACGACATATGGATCGAGCCATAAGGGTTGAAGTGTTTCTGCGCCCAAGAGGTCATGTTTTTTATCGTAAAGCAAAACAAGATCTCCATCTATGTAAGAACGAGGCTTGAACTTTTTGTCGTACAGGGTTTTGACCCAACGCTTGTGGGCTTTGAGTCCCAATTCAGAATCTCGACGGGTTTCATATAGTTGATTTAGGTATAGCAGGCGCTCTTCATTGGCAATGGTGTTGGGCAAGAGTTCAATGACGATTTGTAAGGAAGGAATCTGACACTCAATTGGTAAAACTTCTTCCAGGCCATAAGCTAGTTGAAAAGGTGTGAAGCGTGTAGTGGTTTCTAATGAAGTTCGATATGCCCACAACGTAGGATATAACATTTGATGCCAGTGGGTCTTATGATTCCCTACTAACATGCATATCATGGTCTTTAAGATGCCATTGATGACCTCTACTTGACCATTAGCTTGGGGGTAGTAGGAGGATGATTGATCCTAGAGAAAACCGAGCAATGATGTTAAGTCAGAGATCATGTTATTCTGAAAATGAGACCCATGGTTTGTAACCATCGTGCAGGGCACACTAAATCAACAGATGACCTAATTAAATAGGAATAGCTCCGCGGTTCCTCCATTGTCCCGGAAGGTGGGAATGGCTTTAGCCCATTTCGTGAAATAGTCCATAGCTACGATAATATAGTTGTGTCCAGCAGAGGAAGTGGGGTTGCAAGTTACGAAGTCTATCCCCCATTTGACAAAGGGGCCGGGGAAGATAACTGGGTGTAGTAGGGCCGGAGGAGCACACATTTTCTTTTTAAACACTTGACAAGGGTGGCACTACTTGATAGCCTTGATATAATCTTTGAACAAGGTTGGCTAGTAGTAGCCTGCGCGAAAATTTTTCTGAGCAGTAGATATGCCATAAAGATGACTACTACATGCCCCAACATGGTAGTCATTTAAAACGTGTTCCATCTCCTCATGAGTGAGGCAACGTCAAAGAACTGTATCAACACCATGGCGATATAACATATCGTTAAGCATTAAATAGTGCTGCGCTTGGTGGCAGATGCGATGACAGTCACATTACGATAGTTTTGCACGAAAATGTTATGCTTGGAGGTAGACAAGAATATCACCATACCAAGGGTCAGTAGAGTCGATAAGATAGACAGCTTCATCTAGAAGAGGATCGTGGGCTATCTCGTTAGATCAACAATGGGAAGATCTAACAAAAGTTTGGCGAAGACTAAGGAATTTTCCGCCTTGGCAGTAGTGAAAACCCAATCCAATTGTTGGAGGATCATTATCCATTTGGAATATTTCCCTCCAATGACTTGACGAGACAAAATGTGTCTCATGGGATTCTCCAAGGTGATGACAGTAGTCTATTGCAACAGTATGTAATGTTAGAAGTGGTTGACAACAAAGACAACTACCAAGGACAACTTTTCCAAGCGTGAATATCTAAGTTCGGGCCCAGCCAGGCCTTTTGACATATAGAATATCACATGCTCACTCTGGTCATCGTGAGTTTGAACCAAAAAAATTCCTAGAGAGGATGGCGAGGCTGCTAGGTATAGAAGAAAGTCGCGCCCATAGTTGGGAGCACTAAGGAGTGGGGTTGATATAAACGCCTATTTCAAGGTATCAAATGATCATTGAGCTTGATCATCCCACATATATGACACTCCCTTATTGAGTAGGCTAATAAAGCCTTTCGTCAACTCAACATAATTTAGGATGAACCATCGTAAGAAGTTTGCTTTGCCCAACAAATGTTGGAGCTGCAAAATGGATTGTGGTTCGGGAAATTGAGTAATTTCCTTTACCTTATCGGGATCAACCCTAATGTCGTACTTGGAGACAATGAATCCAAGTAAGCATCAAGAATCAACGAAGAAAACACATTTATGTGGATTCAAATGTATGTTATAGAATCGACACCTGAGAAAGATAACTCTTAAATGATCTAGGTGCTATGCTTGCTTCTTGGAATGGGTTGGAAGGTCATCCAAGTAAGCTTGAATGATATGTTTGATCATGAAATGCATAGTCTATAGCCCTTTGAAATGTTGCTCCAACATTTTTTAAACTGAATGGGAGTTTTCAATAGGAGAAGATTCCACATGGGCAAATGAAGGCGGTTTTGTGCCGGTCTTTTGGTTTTATGGCAATCTGGTTGTAACCTAAGAAACCATCCATGAATGAGAATGATTCACAACCAACACAGTCATTGATGATGTGGTCGATGAATGGTGTCAGATAATTATCCTTCGGACATGTAGTGTTCAAGTCGAGATAGTCAACACACATGCAGATGGTTCCTTGTTTCTTATCGACGAGAACTAGATTGGAAACCCTTTCTATTAATGGAACATGATAAATGAAACCAACATGTAACAAATTTTCCACCTTTGTCTTGATGGCTGCCATTTTGCAGTGGTGGACTCGGCGAAGCCTCTGGCCAATAGGTTTAGCATTATCGTATATCTTGATCTCATGCTCGAGAATAGACAAATCTATGCTGGGAATTTCCTCGTAAGACCAAGCGAATACATCGCAGAATTCCATAAAAAGGCAAGTGAAGCTTGTAATTTCCTTAGGAGTGCAATTTACTCCAACCTGGATGTTTTCTAGGATGCCTGTCATGAAAGAAATATCGATGAGCAATGTCTTTGAAATATTGCCCATGTTTCTCTTTGGGTCCAAAGTTTGGATAGTCGTATAAGTTGAGGAAATGATTTCAGGTGCGTCAAATGATAGGATTTGAAGAGGCATTGTGTCTAAATTAGATATGAAACACGATGGTGAGAGTCCTCCCAAGGTCACTCTTCTAAACACATGATCTCTTTAATAACTTCGTCCAAAGGTAGGACTTGATTGAGGAGATCGAAAGAAGGACCAGTTATGGGAGGGGAGGGGGTACCGTTGGCTATGACCAAATTGACCGGAGATTCAAATGCAGATTGATTGGCCTGGTAGGCCAATTCAACTAGTGACAACGACATTTGTTCTCCTTAAGTGTCAATGTCTGAAGGGGCTAGGAGGATCCAAGGATCGGTCAGTTCGTGAGGAATGGATGAAACCATATTGACCATTTGTGGAACCATGGGCGTCGGAAGAGGTAAACAACCCATCAGGGAAGAGCCCTTCAATAGATTGGTACTGATACTGACATAAGAGTCAGGTAGACCACCCACTAAGGGTACAAAGCCACTGGGTAATGAGGAATAATCAGGGGTGTAAAAGGACGACTAGTCCACTGTGACTATCTTTCCATCCAATGGAAATAGGATGATGTGAAAGACAATAGACACAATGGAAGTCATGGCGTAAGTCAAACTGCGACCCAACAATAGATTATAGTCGAGCTTTCTATCTATGACTTCGACGTCGATCGTTACTATTTTCCCATTCAAGGTGATGTGGTTGCTAGTTTTGGTGAAGTAAAATTATAAGTGCGGACATGAACAAATTCCTATAGCTCACTAATGGGTCTAGCCACAACAGATACATTCTATGGAAGATTTCCTTAGGTTAGAATCAATCAAGAGGGCCTACCTCTTGGTTGCTTATCCTGCTTGATGATGTCCTTACTTGCTTTCTCCAACAATTTCTGACTTCCTTCTTCAAACTTCTGAAACAAGTAAACAACAACATCAAACAAACATAATAATAGACAAATTGCAATTCAACCTACTTAACAAGTCAAGAAACATTAAGCCATGAATATGCAATATTACAAAACATGTAGGAAATCAATCCATAGTTGCATATATTAATATCAAATAGAGATCACAACCATTCATATTGACGTTGGAGTATTCCTCTGACAAGATTAGGTTCCCACACACTTCTGCTAGCATTCCACTATGGATTCAAACAACAATAGTTTAAAAGCTCTTCCCTTTAGGCATCACTCCAAACCAAAACACACTTCGCCCTCACACAACTAGATGGCTACAACTAGTAATAGCTTGCTTGTCTACTCCAAAACAATATCAACACTTTGCAACTATAACACTCACACTCAACCAAAACTATCAACTGTGACTAGTTTGTGCTTAGGAAGGAGGGAGGTTTATATAGGAAATATGGATGGGAGATGGATCCTCTTCTCATGGGAGAAGGACTTATCCCTTGAGGTAGTTCCATCATTATAGGGGAAAGGAGCCCAAACTGTCATCCTCGACCCCATCCAGAAAAACAATTTACCAGACTTCCATTATGAAGCTTCTAGAGTTGGAAGCTTCAGCTCCAAATTTAAAAAAAATTCCATAACAGGACCGACGTGACTGGAAGACAGCTCAGTCACTCCAATCAGCATGAGGGATAGTGCTAATCTCTGCACATCAGCACGGGGAAGACAAAGGTCATTAGTGTTGGTCTTGTAAACTGGGAAAAACAGAAGTTTGAGGGAGAATGGTGCAGAAGGGAATTGATCTGCTCATGAAGAGAGACACAATGTAAGTTTCTTCATGAAGGAAAAGCATGCAGGGTTCACTGTAGAGGTCCTCCAGGATCGAGGAATGGGTAGTACAGGGACAATGACAAAATGCTATGTAACAGATGCCCCCTAAAGCGTGAAGGCCAACCGAGAGTGAGGGATGAAATGCTTTATAAATCAGTGTGGGGAACTCGTCTGCCATCGAAAAACCTGAAAGAAAGTACATATCCATATACATATAATGAGATCTATGTCAAATGGTACATGAAGCATGGCATGGACGCATCCATCCAAAGAATGATCATGTAAATAGATCCAGGTACGGGTGCAACCATCCATCAAGGAGGATTATAACGAAACCAAGGTATTGTCACATCCATCCAGTAATGAGAGGGATCACATATTATAACACTTGGTCTGGTCACAACCAACCATCTGAAAGAGACATGCATATCATCATAACCATGTCACACCACTTCGTAACCTAGACTTTTGTGGTCTGAGTCCAAGGTCTTGCGCTCCAACACGATGCGACCAAAGTATAGATTCTAACATGTGAATGGATGTGTTGATGTCGAACATGTTAGAAAGTCTCTTGATTATCAATCAATGATGTAAACTATTAACAAGCACGAGAGAAACCACCAATAATGACAATGGTCCTCAAGGTACTATCAACACAATCCACAAAATGTTAATAGAGGAACTAAAGTTGAACATCCACGAAATCACTCGATCAAAAGCCAATGATGTGAACTTGTCATCGAGTGAGAAGAACTTGCCATTAGGGCATGCAAGCTCTAAGGTACTGGAAGGAGTCTCTCAGTCAACTTATTGGATAATGAGCTGAAGTTGACAGAAAGCAACTGTGTCGAAGGAGGGCCATAATGAATCCCACATCATTGACGCGAGACGAGAGGATGAAAAATGATTTTGGATGATACAGAGAATCAGAGGTAAGTTTCATTGTAGAAGGACAACTCTTGAACATATGAGTGACACAAATGGAAGTTTGGTAGCTTTTGGATCCCTAGGATCGGTGGTCATGATGACGTGGTAGAGATCAAAATGGAAGGAAAAAATGAACGGCCCAAACCCAAGAAGGTCAACGATATAAAGGAGGATGTCCCAACCCGACACGAAGCAAAAAGTGTCGTGTTCAAGAGTGAGCTACCGACACAACTGATAGATTTCGAAATTTTCGCCCACCATTTCTGGTAGGTACCCCAATTATTTTTTAATCGCAAGCTTGAAGGGGATAGCATATGCTTGCACTGTAAGTTCATCCTTCAGACGAATCCGACCTATTAAGTTTAATGAGCCCTAGGAAGGAGAAGCTCATGTTCTTCATGGTGATGAATCCGATGTCATTTAGTAGTTTAACGAGTTCGACAAAGGTGTAACTCGGTATCTTTTTCATGTTTAGTGAGTTTGAAAAGACACGTAAAAGAAAACTCCACATGGTCCCTTTTCGTACATTTGTGTCTCTCGAGCTCGAAATGGTAGAAAATAATACTTGAGAGAACCGCTTAACCATTTTAGTCAAGGAGTACCTTTTTCGTAAATAGTGCCTCCCAACACGAAAAAGGGGTAAACTTATACTGGGGACACGATGTTTTGCATCTGTTAACAAGTTTGAAAATACAAGGGCTCGGCCATCTTTTTGCTTTTAAAGTGTTGAAAAAGTGCTGAAAGCAGACCCCTCGTCTTTATTCTCTTTAACGAGTCAAAAGGGGAAAAAATACTCGAAAATCATTTCATATCAGTTTAACGAGTCGAGAAAAGAGCTGAAACATGACTCATCGTCATTGTCGAACATCCATCACCTGTCGTTGCACAAGTAAGGCAAAGTGTATTATTGAGTCCTTGAGGAAAAATAGGTCAAAAATATTTACAAAACCTGATATTTTCAAGAAAAGATGAATAAAAAGGGGAAAAGTAAATATATTTTTACCATTTACCATTTTATCTTAGCTGTGAAGATTTTTTACCCACTTTTTCCCTAATTGTTCTGGAGCAGATTACGGGAGATCCGAGAGGTCAATCGATGAGCCATCAATTCCAGGTAACAGTCGAAGCCCTGAGCTCCATTTTCATGCTATTTTTTTTTTTTTAAGTAATTTTTTTGGATTTTTAGGGAGGTTTTTAAAAATATTTTTCACCCTCGGTTAACGCGATTTCTAGGCACGGAATCGCGCCGGCTGAGGGTGATTTACAAAGTCATCCACGCCGATTGGTGCAACAGTTTTTAAAATAGGTGCACCAACGTCGTGGATAGGGAAAAACCCTATGTTCTCAAAATTTGACCATTTAATATTGAATTTTGTGTGCCAAGGATGATTATTGACTCAAATTAATGGCTTTTGCAAGAGAGAATCACTAAAAATGGTGGATTGGAAGGAAAGGGAACATGAAGATGTTGACACCCAGGCAATGAATGATCCAAATTGTATGGAGGATTTGAGGGCTTGCGGTCTCCTCAAATTCTTCCTTACACTGGGGATGTGGACCTAGCCTGAGTTGCTTCGATACTTGATAAGCCTTTGGGACATTAATCAGGAGATTTTTGTCATTGGGGACTAGGAGCTGGAGTGGAGAAATTTAGGTACCTACTTCATCACTGGATTGTCTCGCAGAGGTGAGCCAGTGAACTTGTATGGTTCACATCTGATCGAGGCAAACATATCTTCCTTTCTTGCCAAACACTACCCTAAGGCCCTGAATCCAAGAGTGGGAAGATAGAGATTTCTAGTGTGTGGGATTTGACATTGAGGGTGCTTTTTTCAACTATCAATAGAGTGGTGGGGTCCCAGGTGGAACATGAGACTAAAAAGTTGAAGTTCCTTTATGTTATTGACTACATAGCTCCTACGATCTTCAACTGGGCAGAGGCCATGAACATGAACATCAAGTGCCAGTTGTCTAAGGCCAAGGTGGGGAATCTGAAGCAATTTGGCTTCAGATCTGTACTTGTGACCTTATTCCTGGAACGAGTGACACTATTCTAGTATCAGTTGACCGAGGTAGATCCTCTTGCGCCATGCAATCCGTGAATGGTCCGCTGGAGTCGTTTTATACATAGGATCACTGGGGTTCAACACATGTCATACCGACCTGCATTCTTCTCATGGCTATGACAACAAAAGATCATCGTGGAGGATTGATAATACAACGGAACTGATTTCCATTAAGATCCAGATATGCCCTTACCAGAAGGAGAGACTTTGATGACGAAGGTAAAAAATCAAATTTTTGATTTTGAGATTTTTTAATTGTTTTTGGTATATGCATGCTTATAACATTTCTCTTGTTTATGCAGATGTTGGACCAGAGTGGCTAGCTGGGGTGTCCCCGATAGCCAAGCGCGTCCCCCACCCTATTGATGTTGTCGCCCCTTACCAGGAAGGGAGTGACAATAAGGAGGAGATTGTGAGGAACCTTGAGGGGTTAACTCATGGTAACCCAGAGTATGGTCATATAGGAGACATGCCCCATTAGTACCAGATGCACACGGTGGGAGTTTCAGATTGGATCCGTCGACTGTTGAGTCATGTTGAACGAGCTGTCTCGTGCTATCATGACCACCATGCTGATTAGTTCCTAGGCCCAACGCTTACATATTTTTTGAGGCCTACATGCCATGGATATATGAGGCCTGCATGCCACAGATATATGAGGCCTACAAGCCACAGATGTTATTGTAGACACACATATTATTTTTTGGGGTTATGATGTATCAAACTTTCTCACCATATATATATATATATATATGTATGTATATATATGTTGTATTTTCCTATATATTTTGCTACAAATGGATTTGCTTATCCTTTACATGCTTTGTAAATGTCTATCCAACACGTAATTAGCTAATGCATTTGTCATGTATTCATGCATCTAGGAATATGATGACATGTAATTTAATCAAAATGCATTTCCAATAGATGGATACAGAGATACATTCGTAATATTTTTGGGATCCTGACGGAATATTTCCTGTTGAGTTGAAGGACGACAAGCTGTGAATCCAAGCTGACAACCAATTCTTTGATGCCTAGAGCGATGGCTTCTGACAACATTCTGATGACTGCACTGTATTCAGCAATGTTGTTGGTTGTACGACCTAGGAAGATACCTTTTAGGTCAATCAACTCACCGTTAGGGTCATAGATAGCCCATGCTGTGGATGATAGGTTCCGGGTACTACCAAAACACCATCAGTGAAACCAACATGAGGAATTGTAGACATCTGTAAAGCAAGAAAAACATAGTAAATAGGAAATTTTTTCGAAAACTATCACACAAAACCACGGTGTACAAAAATGAATCACACACTAATGTACATAAGTAACCATGCAAGATGACCTAAGCATAGTACTTTTTGAGGTAAAGCCCATTTCGAGGCTTATCGAGAGGATTTCCTTCATAATCAATAAGCTCATAGGCTCCTTTCTGCAAAATGCATTTTACAATATAGGGCCCATGCCACATAGGTTCGAACTTGCCTTCCCCTAGCTTATCATTAGCTTGGTCATATAATAGGACCAAATCACCCTCAAAGAATGCGTGAGGGGAGACCGACTGATCGAAATGGGATTTGACTCGTTTCTTTTGTGCTTCAATGACCAAGGCAGCAAGACAACAAGTCTTGTCCAGTCGTCCTAAATATAAGAGGCGTTCCTCTTGAGGTGGTGTTTCGGGGAGGAGTTCAACAACTAATTTGAGTGAAGGAATCTCACATTTAATCGGAAATGTTGCTTCCAGACCATAGACTAGCTGGAATGGTGTGAAACTAGTTGTATCTTTGGTTGAAGTTTGGTAGGCCCACAGAGCTGAAAAGAGAATGAGATGCCAATTGACTTGCACATCCCAATAGTACACAGAAGAATTGTGACCAAAACCTTGTTCATGGCTTCAACTTGGCCATTGGCCTGAGGGTAATATGGGGTCAAGCCATTGTGGCGCAAGCCCAATGCAGATGTCAATTCTACAATCATGTAACCTCTGAAATGGGAGCCATGGTCTGTGAAAATGCCTTGGGGTACGCTGGTCGTAATGAAGACCAAATCGAATTCTTGCAGGATAACGATCCATTTAGAATGCTTGCCCCCCAACAACTGACGAGTCAGGATATAGGTCATAGGGTTTCATTCAGAAATCATTGTAGTTGTACTAAAAGGATATAGTGCCGAAAGCGTTCAATAGCCTGAATGACAGCCAAAGCCAACTTCTCGACATGTGCATAATGCATTTCAGTGTCGAGGAGATTTCGGCTAAGGTAATATATTACATGTTCGATGCCTTCATCGTCGTTTTGGCCCAAAACCATAACAATGGTGCTAGGGGCCGCGACTAGGTGAAGGAAGTAATCTCGATAATAGTCCGGCGGATGCAATAGAGGAGAATTTATGTGGACAACCTTAAGATCATCAAAAGATTTTTGGGCCACCTCGTCCCATGCAAAGGGCGTTCCTTGTTTGAGTAACCAGGTAAATCCTGTGGCTAGCCCGACATAGTTCGGTATAAAATGACAGAGAAAGTTGGCCTTTCCTTGCAGGCTCTGGAGTTGGTGCAGTGAAGAAGGAGGGGGTAAATTTACGATGGCCTCGACTTTGGGCGGATCCAAGCAAATACCGTCCTTGGAAATGATGAAGCCGAGGAGTCATCTTGATTCCACACGGAAAACACATTTGTGTGGATTTAACCAAATGTTATAGTGTCTGCAACATAGAAAAATTTGATGGAGATGGTCTGGGTGGTCTTGGCGCTTACAAGAATGGGCAGGAAGGTCATCCAAGTAAGGTTGGACAATGTTGTAAATATCATGAAATGCATAGGACATTGCCCATTGAAACGTTGCCCCAACATTTTTGAGGCCAAAAGGGAACTTCTTGTACGTAAACGTACCCCATGGACAGATAAAGGCTATCTTTTCTTGATCAGCTAAGGCAATGTTAATCTGGTTATAACCAGAAAAATCGTCCATAAAGGAAAAGATCTCGCTCCCGACACATTCATCAATGATTTGATCAATGAAGGGAGTAGGATAGTTGTCTTTAGGACATGCACAATTAATATATTGATAATCCACACAAACACGGATCATGCTTTCTTTTTTAGTCACCTTGACAATATTGGACACCCAGTCTATAAGAGGGATGGTATAATTGAACCCATCTTTGAGAAGATTTTGGACTTCACCCTTAATAGTAGTGGTTCTTAGGATGCACTGGGTGAAGCCATTGCCGAACGAGCTTCATGTGCGGATACATTGATATTTCATGCACCACAATGCTAGGATCAATGCCAGGCATTTCTTTGTAAGACCACACAAACACATCACGGAATTCTTGAAATAGACGAGTATATGTCTTGATCTCATTCGTAGAACAAGATACCTCAATATGAACATGTTCAACGACACTGGGTTTGATAGAATTGTCAATCGGCATTGTTTGGGTAATATTACCTAGATTTCCTTTCGACCATACTTCATGAGTAATAGTTGGTGGCGGAAAAGGAGAAGAGAACTCTTTGAAAGTGGTAGACATGACCTCTGAGCGAGGCAGGAACGAGGAGTGATGATGAGTATCAATCCATGGTGGTTCCTCGAGAGACATGATTTCCATGATACCTTTATTAGTGAGGAAGGTCTCGACTAAGGGATCAGACGATTCCAAAGTTCCAAGCCAAGGGAATTAAGAGTACGTATCGAGAGAGGTCTTTGACATATGAGAATTAGAGGATGCAGAGTTCGAAGCTGAAACAATTTCCACGTAATTGACTTCGGCGAGACTAAGCGGCATAACCTCGCCCCAAGTATCAACAAGATCTAGTGCAGGGAACAGATTTGACCAAGATCATGTTGACAGAGGCAACATGAGGAGATGGGAGTGGAAAAATTCCCATTAAGGCAGAATCTTTGAAGAGACATGTCCCCACACTCTCATAGGGAGCACCAGAGTGCTTAACGTATGAAACATTGCCATCCGAGGAGGAAGAGGCAAATAAAGAAAGCTGATCGACAGTGACAATTTTCCCTTGATGGGGAAAATGGATCATGCGGAGCAAGGAGGAGGCCACGGCATGCATGGAATGAGTCCAATTTCGGCCAAGTATAAGATTATAATTGAAATTGTTGTCTACAATTTCTACTTTGACTTGCACTATCTTGCCTTCCTCGGTGATGACAAGGTTAGGTAAGACACTGAAGGGTTGTGAATCGCGCCCATCAAAAGCTTCCAAAGTCTTCAGAGTGTTGTAGCATTTTTTAGTTTTGGTAAGTTAGAATCAATTAGTCAAAAATGAAAATATTTTTCAAAAAAATGTTAAGCTAGGTTATGGACAAAAAGAATATTGAATGAAAGACGTTAGGAAATATCTTGATAACATGTCCATATCAAAGAAAATGTTAGAATATATGCCCTAAAAAATGAAGGCAAAAATAAAATGTTAGGTTAGAGAGAAAATAAAAAAGAAATAAACTCTGAAAGTGTGCATGTCCAAGTGCCACTATTTTTACTTTATTATGAAAAATAATGGGTGTGTGAAACTTGTCATAAATGCCACAACCAATGATAGTCAAATAGTTTAATCTTAACTAGTTCATGCTTTAAATTTCATGTTTATAGTTCGAGAATAAAGATCTAGCCAAACTGTTTAATCATGGCAGATCAGTAGTTAGGTAGAGAATAATAAGGAGCTCATCAGTTTAATCCAAGCCCTTGGATGTTATAAGGTTAGAAGTAGATAGATTGATTTAAAAAGAAAAAGGAAATAAAGGGTCTACTAGTTTAAATGCACCCAACTAAGTGAAGAAAAAAGGTTAGGGTAAGTAAAGGGTAGGTAGAAGAAAGGTTGCATAAGTACAAAGTTGATTAAGGCATATGCACATTTATCATGCTTGATCATGTGTTTCAGTGTGCAGGAGCAGTCATGAAGGTGAAAAGATGTTCACAAGTTGATTTGGTTAACTTCCCCTCATTTCATTTCACCCCCCCACTACATACTTACTAATTTCCTCATTATCCCATCATTTCCTAAGAAAATACCCTTTTCCCTTCATTTTCACCTTTTCCCCTTGGTTTCACACATTTTCCTAGCAATTTACCCTCCAAACTCATTCCCCTACCTAAAAACCCCTTTTCCCTAATGTGAAACCCATTCCCCTTTGAAGAAATCACTTTCCACTTGTATTTTCCTATTTTTCCTAGAAAACCCATAAAAACCCATAAAAAAACCCATAATACCCCTTATCCTAACTTTTATTCCAAACCCCCCCCCCGGTTTATTTAACTTTAACTCCGCTCTTCATGTTTTTCCGACAAAACCCCTTTTAACCCATAAAACCCCTTTAACCTAAGTTTTGTCTCCCCCTGCTTTATTTTAATTAACTCCGCTATATTTCCATTTTCCCGATATAAAAACTCTTTTAACCCACTCCCTTAGTGTGTTTAATAAACCCCTCTAAACTTTAACTTCGGTCCCACTCCATAAACTCGTGCATTATGTTTTAACCCGCTTATTCATTAAAATAATTACAAATCCTTGTAATTATTCCTAGGTCCTGCTAATCTCAGCACATGTTCCCTCTTTGCATCTCGACCACACAATAGTCATCATATCATCCACTCCAAGATCCAATGACCTACAACAATATCATGCGCTCCCGATCTCCTAGCTTTACCCGCTCGAGAGCACGCAAGATTCGTGGTTTTGCTCGGGCCCCTTGTGGTTATGTGGTAGTCCCACGTTAACTCGCATTCCCTTGGAGAAAAACCACCCCACGGCCAAAATTAGTGTGACGAGCCTCTAAAACCACTCCCCGCGTACAATAAAACCATCCACTATTCACTTAACCCTTCCGCGCCAAATTTTAAAAGTTTCCCATTTAAACACCAAAACCCTCACTTTTGCTCTTTTCGCTCGTTTACATAGTAAAACCTTTATAACCCTTCCTATGCCACCCTGAGCCTCTGCAACCTATTTTGACTTCTGATTACCATCCAAACACTGTGAGGACTTCGTCCATAGACTTTCCTGTTCCCTAAAGCCATTACGGCCCTCCCTGCTTGCTTGTGTTTTTCTTAACAATTGTTTTGTTTTGCAGGTAATCATATAAAACCTGTTTATTCTAGATTCACAAGGAAATCCATTTAAAAATAATTTATTCAGAAGAAAAATACATTTATTACAAAGCAGAAGGAAACAATGTACAAAGGCAGTAAATGATAAAACAAAGAAGAAATCCTTTACATAGAGACAATAAATGTTAAAATTGAGGAGGCAGATAAAACATAAACTTAAAAGACAAACAGATGAAATATACAAAAATATGATCAATATACAACTACTTGATACTAAGACATGTAAAAACTAAATGATTTACTATTGAAATACACAGTAAAAACTTGAAATGTATAGTAAAAGTAAAAAGCACAAGTAAAGGATATTGACAGGTCAACAATGTCAAAGAGTATCAGATAAAAGTGTATCAGATGAAAGGTCATAAGTAAATATGACATCCATTGTGAAGACTAAATAGCAAAGCAGCTTAAAGGGCAAAAGATCAAAGACCAAATCCAGTAGAACCTAAATAATAGGGACAACAAGCAGCAGTTCAATAGCTGTCTCTATCTTCTTGCATGACGATATCTCCTTCTCCTTGAATAAATCTATTTTTGTAAAAATAGTTTAGGATATTTTCTTAGTTCTATTGTTGTATAAATAACTCTCCTTACGAGTTATTATGGGTTCACCATTGAACCAAGTTGACCATTGAAAGAGAGTTTCCCTCTTGATGAAGCATTTGTAAATATTTGATGTACTTAGGTTTTCTGGACCCTTAATACAAAGCAAAGGATTCTAAATTCTATTTTACACAGTTTGTATTTCCTGTAAGTTTTTCCAGTGTTAGACATTATCTTTTTATTCATATTCTTATGCCTTACAGAGATACCTAGATAGGAATAATTGTGTCTCAATTTATTCCTATAACCTTCTGAGTGATAATCTACAAAGAGAATGGATTAATGGACTGTCTGTTTAATTAATTCCCTCTGAATCAATAAATCTTCAGCATAGTGCTGTAAGCATAAGCATATTCTCTTGAACTTTCTGAACATTGGTCAAAGGTTTTCATACTTATGGTTATTTAATTATCTATCTGAAAATTGTGATAATCATATTATTTTTTGTTTCTGTTCACCACTATTCAAGCTTTATCACTATGTGAAATTTTATAGGAGCCCTCTGCTTTGGTATTAATATTATTCAAAAGGTTAGGCATTATAGTGTTACATCTATTTCATTCATTGGTTTTCCAAATTAAAACTAAAACCCCAAAACAATTATCTTAGATGCTTTGGCTTGATACCTGACCATTATCAACTCAGAGGTACAACACAGAGACTAGTTCAGTGTAGGGGAACCAATAGCCTTCCAACATGCAGTTGACATGATGTAGGTGGAAGCACCTTCATCGATGACAATGAGGTGGATGGTCTTCTCATTAATGACTACCTAAATAAGAAAAGAAATCTGATGAGGGAGCCATGGAACATGGTTCTCTAGATCAAAACATATCAAATTATAATTGGTGGGATCGATGCCTCTGATAACTGACAACAAAGATTTCCGCTGCAATGGGAAGCTTTGGAGTACCTCGAGAGCCAACATGGCTGACGGTGCCTAAGCCAAGTCCTCAACAATATTGTAGTGCTGAGCCGCTCGCGCATTGGGATTATACGAGGATTTTTGCAGCACACCTCGAGAGGGTGGCCGCATAGCAGAATCAGGGAACTCGGGGTAGAAGAAGAAGGTGCATCTTCGTTTTCTTTCCCAGGTGCCAGAGCTATATTTTGATAATATTTTGATCAGGTAGGCACATTAATAGGCATGCTCATCATGAACACTTGAGATCTGGAGGAAGCAGATCGGGGTTGGTCTACAATTTGGGTCTGCTGAGACAGAAATGGCTCTTTAAGGACAACATGGGTCCCTTTGAGTAGGCAACTAACTTCGGATCATCGAGGAAAATCCTTGGTGTAGTGATCATCCTCTCAAAGGAGGCAGGGATACTTAGGTTTCCATTGTGAAGATTCACCAACAAATGATTTGGGAGGACCCTGTTTCAAGGCATCGACTTTAGCTTTACCTTTGCCTTTCTTTTTTCCTTTCGAGGATTTTTCTACTGCGGTAGACTTGATAGCATGGACCTCTGACGTTTTACCAGGGCCAGGTGAATTTTGAGATGAACTGGTAGGAGCAACATTTGAGACCGACTTATGTTTGGAAGAAGTTTTAATGGGGGTTTGGGATACTGAAC
Organism: Pinus taeda; assembly: GCA_000404065.3. Taxonomy (NCBI): domain Eukaryota; kingdom Viridiplantae; phylum Streptophyta; class Pinopsida; order Pinales; family Pinaceae; genus Pinus; species Pinus taeda. The sequence goes on along the minus strand of APFE030395718.1, from coordinate 81,061 downwards.
CAATAACTCCATCAACAGGATTGTCCGGAGATTCTAGGCCAAGATCAGTAGCTGACCCTGTATCGAAATTAGGTGGAGGATGAGACGACAATGGTTGAGCACTCAAAACAATTGCAAGTTCAACATTTTGGTCCTCATGTGACTCTGTTAGGAAATGGCTCCTCAGACAATCTTTCAGATGGAAGAGAGGAAGAGGAATTGGGTGAACTAGATGGTTCAGCTGCAATGACCTTGTCTTAGTTGACAAAACAAATAACTTCAAGGCTTTAAAATGTCCTTTTAAGGGAACTCATGATTTGGTCAAAAAGACTAACATGATGTTTTTGATTGTGGGCAATCAATTATTAAGATGCATAAAATATGGATTCTCTTTCATTTTTTAAGAGTCGAGAAAGAAACAAAGATGACTCTATCACTTTCGATTGGAAACGAGCTCGAAAGGACAAGTGCTCGAATGATCTTTTAAATTTAATGAGTCAAAAAGATCAAATGACTGCTCTGGATGATCTAGGTAAACAAGATTACCAAGAAACCGTGAACTGCAGAATACCTCTCGGCGAACCAAGAAGTACAAGCAGGCAGTCTCCTGAAATGTTGTGTTCGGTGTATCACTTTCGCAAGGCGGCTGACTCGGCTTCATAAGGATAAAAGGATTGCAGCCTAGTGGGGTCTCCCGTTATATAATCGACAGTAAGAGGAGCACAAATCCATGCTAGCATTCTCTAATGCTGAAGCTAACAACAACTAATAGGTTTAAATACGTCGGAACACGTCTCTAGCCTAGACCTTCTAGATATGATTGTTAATGTCAAATGAGCCTTAGGTTAATTGAATTCTTTTTAGATTTTCTCTTGAGTTACGTTTCAGTTTTCAGGTCTTAGCGATGCTACTCGAAAAACCTCAAATGCAACTAAATGAGACAAGACCCTTTCAATTCGATGAAATGCCTATACTAGAGGGTAGAAACTACTCAATCAAATGCAAACAATCAAGCAACTGAAAAGGAAATGATCTTTCACTACCTTACTTTTTCCAAAAAATAAACGAATGAAAAATGCATTCCAATTCCTAATTTCCTGACAAGCACTTATCTAATGTCCTTTAAAAATGAAAAATTATCTTTGTTTTTCAAATTTTGATGCAATTCTAGTCTTTAAAAAGATGAGTCCTTCAAGACAATGAGTCCTTCAAGCAGATGCAAACATGAAAAGAGAAATTCATTCAAATCAATGGAATGCTGAATTTACCAAACACAAGGCCAAAAATGTAATCTATGCCAGAAAGAGACGTTCAAGCTAGTAAATGAAACTTTTTCAAACTTGTGCAAAAAGAGGTTAAAGTCGTAAAAGGACAAAAAAAAAATGCAAGGAGTAAACACACCTACAACTTGACTTAATGAGTTCACAAACTGATGAATGGGCAACCAACTAAATGCCCTAATGTCACTGGCCACTGAATGACTCAATAAATAGAATAGAAAGATGACAAGCCAACAAGCAAGCAAAACAAAAAAAAGTAGCTTTTTAATCAGGGAGAAAACAATCCAAAAAGCTTACGGGGTCAAAAACAGAAGAGTAGAACACACTGGCCAAGATTGGGGCTGAGCCCTAATATTCACTTACAGGCATCAGCACGATTTCCTAACTGACAAAGGTTGGTCGGTGCCACTATTCCTCAGCAATTCACACTGGTCAGTGCGACTGTCAGCGAATTAAGTGCACTAGCCGAGGTAACCAAGGGAAAAAAAAATAAAAATTAAACAGGGACTAGATCTGCTACTATGAATTTTAGACTTAGGCTAGTAAGTAGGAGAAAAGAAACAGAACCAAAGTGAAAATGTGAAACTAGAAAATCTCTCACGAAACCATGAAATCCAAAACAAACAAAAGGGTTGGGATCCCCAACAAAGTCGCTAATTTGTGGTGAAGTAAAATTGTAAGTGCGGACATGAACGAATTCCTCCAGCCCGATAATGGGTCTAGCCACAACATATACATTCTATGAAAGATTTCCTTAGGTTAGAATCAATCAAGAGGGCCTACCTCTTGGTCGCTTATCCTAGCTAATGATGTCCTCGCTTGCTCGCTCTAGCAATCTCTCACTTCCTTCTTCAAGCTCCTAAAACAAGTAAACAACAACACACAAACATAATAATAGACAAATTGCAATTAAACCTACTTAACAAGTTAAGAAACATTAAGCCATGAATATGTAATATTCCAAAACATGTAGGAAATCAATCCATAGTTGCATATATTAATATCAAAGAGAGATTACAACCATTCATCTTGATGTTGTAGTCTTCCTTTGACAAGACCAGGTTCCCACACACTTCTGCTAGCATTCCACGATGGTTTCAAACAACAATAGTTTAAAAGCTCTTGCCTTTAGGCTTCACTCCAAACCAAAACACACTTCTTCTTCACACAACTAGATGGCTACAACTAGTAATAACTTGCTTGTCTACTCCAAAATAACATCAACACTTTGCAACTATAACACTCACACTCAACCAAAACTATCAACTATGACTAGTTTGTGCTTGGGAAGAAGGGAGGTTTATATAGGAAATATGGATGGGAGATGGATCCTCTTCTCATGGGAGAATGACTTATCCCTTGAGGTAGTTCCATCATTATAGGGGAAAGGAGCCCAAACTGTCATCCTCAACCCCATCTGACCAAACAATTTACATAATTCCGTTATGAAGCTTCTAGAGTTGGACGCTTCGGCTCCAAATTTAAAAATCTTTCCATAACAGGACTGGTGTGACTAGAACATAGCTCAGTTGCTCTAGTCGGCATGAGGGATAGTGCTAATCTCTGTACATCGGTGTAAGGAAGACAAAGGTCATTAGCGTCAGTCTTGTAAATTGGGCAAAACAGAAGTTTTAGGGCGAATGGTGCAGAAGGGAATTGATCTACTCATGAAGCGGGATATAATGGGAGTTTCTTCATGAAGGCAAAGCATGTGGGGTTCACTATAGAGGTCCTCCAAGATTAAGGAATGGGGAGTACATGGACAGTGACAAAATTATGTGTAACACTAGCTAGCTAACCTTTTGGGATGAATGTGTGGTTGTCGAAAGCTTTAAGGTAATTCAACGATGGGAATAGGGTTGGAAAACCCAAAGCGAGCCAACATGAAGCTGACATGACGCAGGTTGAAGCACCTTCGTCAATGACAGTTCTATGTATTCCTCTCCCTTTTGAAAATATTTGTACCTGAAATGCAACCTGGTGTGAAAGGGAAGGTTTACATTTGTCCACGTCGAAAATTGCAAGCATGGAATCCTAAGGGTCAATACCACCAATTGCCAAAAGAAGAGCTTTCCTTTGTGTTGGATACGTTTGTAATACTTTAAGCGACGACATAGCTGATGGTGCTTGCACCAAATATTCTACAATACTATAGTTTTGGGTAGCTCATGCAGATGTATTATGCGTTGTGCAACCAAGTGCCCCTTTTGGAGGGAAAATCACAAGATTAGTAACAAGCCTTTCAATAGAAGATCGTTAGGCAACAATGTGTTTTGACTTGAGGAGGCTTCCTCAACATTAGCAACTAGAGCTCCATAAGATTTGGCTTTAGTTTTTAGATATACCATTTCAAAGGTGTAAATGACAGATAGTGCTTCACCAGTTGAAGGATGATGCGAACCACCATTGCTGCCTTGCGGGGGTTAGAGTTGGTTTTCAACAAGGTGTTACTGCTGCTGAGTGGGGAAAGGATTATTTAGGACCATAGGGGTCTTGCGGGTGTCCTTTTTAGCGATGAGATCCGTGCATTCGTGAAGACGCAGACAATGATATGTCATGTGGTCTTCTGCACAGATTTTACAATGGAACTAGGTGGGTTTGTCCTTTCCATTATCAAAAGGCACAACAACCTTCTTCTTTGGGTTGTACTGCTTTGTTAACTGCTCTTCAGAAGGAGCGATCTTTTTCTTTTTCTCATTCTTCTTGTTCTTACCATCGGGTTTTTATGCAAATTGCACTGAGTTTATCGTGGTGGTCGGAAGAGCAGTCAATGTGGTAGAGGGGTCAATTGACAACTGGGCATGTGACTGTTGAGTTGTTTTACAACATCCACGGAGGTTGTGTCGATAATCCCATTGGCATGCGCTTCAGGTTGTTGAGTAGCGGGAGCATTGGAGTTATGAGGGGCATTGGGAATGATGTCATATAAAGTGCCAGACTGTGAATATATCAAATCTAAGTGCTGGGCACTACAAATGGATTGGTCTTATGTGACCGCACCACCTAAGGCGACATGTTTAGAAATTTGAGGGAGTAGAGACTTGCAGAACCAATCCACTAATAGATAGTCTGGGAGGGGACCTTTGGCTAGCCTCTGCGTACGTCTCCATTCATGTATATGATCAGAGATGTGGGTGGCGGTGTCCTCACGTAATGAAGTGAGGAGTTCTGTCCCAGTTTCATAGCGGATGATTAGCTGTAAGTGCTTTAAGAATTCCATTGCTAAAGTGCCAAAGGTATTGACTCATGCGCGTGGTAACTCGATGTACACTTGGCTGCATTTCTAGTAATGGCGTGGGGAAAGAGCTGCAGCCAGATACTATCATCCACCATGGAGTTACAAACACACAATTAATGGTAGGTGGTGATGTGTGTACCCGGATCCTCCCCTTGTTTCCCTTCGAACTTCGGGATGTCTATCGAGATTTTATGTGGGATAGGCAGCCAAAGTAAGTTGTGATAGATGGGGTTATTTTTGAGTTTGTATAATTCGGGGATATCAACCATTTCCAAGAAAGGAAAGGTGTTTGATGCCCCCAAATCAGACCAAGGTGATAACATATGACATGAGGAGCCTTGCGGTCCTCCCATCATGTTGTTTCCAATATTATACATAGGTTGCATGGTATAGTAAGTGTCTTGGGGTATAGTATTATACTGTGGGTTTCCATAGGGGTTGTTAGACTTGGGGTTGGAAGTGCCCCTAGGATAAGGAGTGCCCCCCTCACTCATTTGAGGTTGTGATTAGGGTGCCCATATGGATTGATTGGGACCTTGTTGAGAGTTCCCACTCGCCACATAACTAACTATAGGTCCTTGATTGAGATAAAGAGGGTTCATGTCAATCAATGACTGACCCTATAGACCTGTAAAATGAGGGGAAACTGTTACATTCCCGGTTGGTATATGCATATTAGGAACTGTGCCCCCAGGCATATGAACTTGGGTGTTAGTGCTAAACAGTGGATACCAACCATAGGGTTGGTTTAGGGGACCCATGCTAACCATGCTATATTTAGCATTATACGGAGTGCTATATGTAGCACTTGTCGAAGGTCCAGGGGCTGACACAAAAGGGGCATAACTCGTAATCTATTGGGTTCCACTCATGGTGGGTGTCACGATAAGGTTTGAACCTGGGACAGATGGAATAGTGGGGTTTACTATCAGAGGCGTGGTAATGACCGTCGACTAGGGAGGTGGTGGTGGACCAAAAGTGTCCTCAAAATCCCACGACCCGTTAGTCATTGATGGGATGGGTGGAATTGTTCCAACAGAAGACAAAGGAGGTATAAATGCAGTGGGAATCAAGAGTGGTCCCAACGGACTCGTCATCCAAGGATTGTATGGAGGAAGGAATACTTTAGTAAAGAAATATTTCATTAAGCTTGAATCGTGGGATGTCCAAACTAATTCTATGTTAGATCTCGGAGATTGATTACCCGAAGACGGGGAATATGGTTCACTAGGGTTCAACGGATCCTCCACAATGAGTGGGGGAAGACCTAATAACCATCTAGATTGACGATGAGGGCCGAATGTAGCCATGGTGACCGATAAATTTTATCGGTAAATTTTACAGTGATATTTATTAAAGTCTCGGTGATAACAATCTGGCACTTTAAAAAATAAAAAATACACTAAGGAAATCAATCAACAAGCAGAGGGAAATGACCCTCTCTGATTAGCACTGATCACTAGAGATGAAACCCAGTATCAAAATGAATAATAGAGAGAGTTGGCCAAATGTACAGTTACGAGTACTCTTGAGCTTCACCCAAACGTCAGATTAAGGGGCCAAATACTCTCGTGAAGACGAGCACCATCCCAAAAACCGAAGACAGAGTAGGTTCATCTATGTTAGGTACCAGGGCAACCCGCCTTAGTCACCTTGTTTTCATCCCTAAAAGTATGGACACTAAGGATACCTCAAATCACAAACACTAATGAGGGGGACATAGTCACAAACAGTATGTTGTGTGGGCAGGAGACCTGAGTCCTCGACTCAACTCCGATATCCCCGAAGGGATCCTCGATACACAGAATACCCAAAGGAGATGTAAGAAAAGGCGAGATACCTTCACTTACAGCCTGATGTTGTCTCGTATTTAGCTCCACTTTTAATGGAGTGGTCGGATAGTATGAGTGCAAAAGGATTTCTCTCTTTAATGACACTAGTTTTGGTGTATGATCTTGGGCAGTTAACTCACAATGCTTATCCCAAGATCCTACCTTATGCTAATGTGTGTTTACTCTAAAAAGAGTTGCTGATTGATTTTATTAGGTAGATTCTAAATGTACTTCGTTAGAGTCTTCAGTAGGGGTGTTGACGTATGAAGTTATATTGGATTTTGACTCAAAACATGCAAAAACAATGCTTGTAAATTCACTTTCAATGAATAAGATGCTTCTGCAAAGGGAGAGTCATTCATATATCAATATATATACCTTGCATCCTATTCAGTAAAAAACTAGCATAACCGACAGAACTTCAATGCTCACTAACAACTTTTTAAATTAAATAATGCATATCTAACCAGCTAAGCATAAAATGGTAAAAAAATTTGTATTTTTTATTTTATGAAAACAAAAACATTAAGAAGGAAAGCTATTTTCCTAAAAAAAAAAAATTCAGGACATAGATTATTCAAACAAGTGAAGCTGCAGATCCATGATCAGTCTACAAGCAGATTTCCCAACCCATGAGGTCACAGAGCAAGCTTTTTATCAAGAAATGGTTGGCTAATGCTCTGTACTAGAGGCTACATAGAGTTAGTTTCAACATCAACACACTATTTGTGAGGGCATAGTGCTTTATAAAGCACTGTTTACACTAGCAGACATCATTGGTGAGGAAAAAGGCTCAAAACATAGGTTGTGGGGATCAGATCTAGGGCTGCGCATTGAGAGAAGGGTGTTGTATAGTCCTGAGTGGTCAGAAAGGGAATGAAGAAGTACAGGAAGTCCTGGACGAAAGAGAGATCTAGGAACTTTTTGGGAAAAATTGAGAACTAAGTGTAGTCCCCAGTGGAGTCGCCACTTCTACTATATGGAATAATGCAAAGGTGTTTGGTGATGTAGAAACCCTCAAGGATCTTCCTAGGATCCTTGGCAGAAAGATTAGTTGCTGCTGTCACAAAGATGCATGCATATCTATGCTTAACAAATGGATATCAAAGTGAGAAGGAATTATTACCTCAAGTCTTAGTGTTGTGTTGCTAGAGAGAGTGATGTAGCTAGGTGAAATACCCCTGAGCCAACTCCAGATCAAAACCTACACATAGCAAAGACAAGTGTAATATCACACCATAAAACCTTGATAAACAATGCATGAACATATAAAGATATCTAGTTTCATATATCTAAGCCATTCATGCTAACGATAATGAAGAAACATATAAACAAGTTATACTACCAACATCTTAGAGCAGACAACACAATTGCAATTCTATATTGATGTAGAAAGAGTGATTACAACCATCATTTGTATAAGCCTTCCCTTACCCCTCCAACTCCTCTATCTCTCTCCCTTCTTAACCTTTTTTGATGCTTTATTCTCAGACTCCACTTGACAATCAAATAGGCAATCCTTTCAAATTGTTCGATCCCTTTTCTCAATGGCCCTAGCCTTGCATATATAGCATGTGAGGTTAGGGTTTTGTTGTGTTGTACAACAACCCCCCATTTCATAAAAATATTTGCACAAGATCCTAATATAAAATGGGTCCCTTTAAAAATAAACCTAGTTAGATGTGTGAATAAAATGGTATGTACCTCATCACAAGAAAAATCCTTATTAAAATCCCCGATGTAAATGAATCATTTTATAGAACCTTTTAAATAAAAGAACGCAAGTGTTCCTTTAAAATTATTATAAAACTATTCTATATTGCGATAAAGCGATCGGAGATTGCATATCGCAATATTAAAGGAAACATACACAAAAACAAAATCTCACCCAATTCTTTGATCCAAAAAGGTAATCGCAATCGGTAATCAGGGAAAACAAATGCCAAAGGTACAATAAAACAAAGCCCCTCAACTTCTCCGATCCGATAAAGAAATCGTAGTTGGAAAATCGGCCGTGTCAATGATAAAGGGACATATGAAAGGGCCTAATCAAAACTCCCAATGCGATAAAGCAAATCGCAATCGGCAATCGGCAGAGTCACATGACAAAGGGATAAAGCTCAAGCCAAATCCCGACTGCAATCTATTAATTTGGTGCAAATCTCGAAAGGGAAATATACATTAAAACAGTTTGCATGCATTATGTTGTACCACCTTTCGGTAATCAGAAATATTTGTAGGAAGTGCTAAAGCCCTTCCCTTTGACACTCCCAATTGCCGATTTTCGATTTATCGCTAATCGTCGATCAATAAAATCTAAAGCATGCTTGAAATAATCATTCAACATATGAACGACGTGATGGGCATTTATGATGTTATTTAACATGATTGACAGTTTAAACGATTATTCAATACTGCAATTAAGGATAGATCTTTTAAAAGATTTTATCTGTGGTAACCTTAATTATATTTCATTTATCATACGCCAATCAACATAATTTTATTCATTGTAATATTGGCTTGCCACAACACTTTCTTTGTATCACGGTTTGCAACTGTTTGTGCAGAGTTCTTCCGAAACTAGAAATTCAAAGAAAATGGGGAAGAAATCAAAGAAGTCAACAACAATAGCTCCTGCAGTCAAAGATCCTGAACCAAGCAAGAAAGGATTAATCTCAGATACGACGTGTCTTGGTCTGGGAAACACTAGCTGGGAGAGAATTTACAATCTGATAAAAGCAGAGGAGTCGGAAGAATTATCAGAGGAAGCCACAGCCGATTCAACTAACAAATTATAAGAAACTCTTAACGAACTGGCTTGTTCTTATCTTCACAGGATAGTAGCGCGAGCTAAAATCCTGCCATATACTGACGTGGTAAGATGGGTGGTAGAGAAAATTCCAGTCTCGGATAGAACTTTTTACATAGCTGATGGGAGGATATTCGGCTCATTCTAGCCTGAGGATCTCATGAAAATGTACCACTTACCTCAACCTGAGAAGCGATACAACAAGGTGTTCCTAGAAGTGTTTGCGAAGGAAAATGATTCAGATTCAGCCTCGATAAAGCAATGGAGGCATTTCCCCAAAAATCACAAGCACGAGTCATCGGGTAAGTACTATGTTGACTCATTGGCTTCCCCTTATTGCTATGCTGGGGCTATGATGTGTAGGATGTGGGGAATACATGATTCTGCCAAATTCACCATAGAAATTGTCCCCCTAATGGAAGCTGCAATCAATTGTTATGTGATGGATTGGGCAAATATTTTGTCCGATAAAGTAGCCACAACAATTTTAGAGTACAGAACAAATGCACATAAAAATTCCCCGATTATTCCCCCTTTCTATTACAGTGCATACATTATGGATACTATTTGCTTCAATTCTGAATATCCATTACTCGAATGGAGATGGACTCCCAAAGACCCGAATCCAATCCATATCTACCACCAACAGTTATGGAAGGCGCATTACAAAAATCACTTGTATAAAATTTGCAATGGTTTTATTCTCCCTGTATATTATTCTATTTTTAATAAACCTACCCCCAGGATATCCCCAGAGGTAGAAAATGACTTGACAGCAGTAGGTAGTTGGTTCGGGGAGGAGAAATTTACTTATATAAGGCTTTTTGGTAGCCTTAGAAAACCTCATGTTCTCCCTCTGTATGTGCCTGATAAATTGTTAGGTCAGGAATTGGCTTATCAAATAATAGTGGAAGGGACATCCAGAACGCTTAAGGATTCAAAGAAACACATGTGGCCAATCTTCCCTTTACAATGTGGCATTTTCACTCTACATGACTAAAAGCATGCAGAGAAGGAGACAGAAAAGATGCTAATGCTGAATCTGGCCACAATTCCTAACATGCCATATGATCCAAGACAGTTTGCTTATAATGTCACATCTCAATCCAAACTTGCTAAGTTTGATCATAAAGCGGATGACTTCGATGATTTATTCGCTTCAGCTGAATCATTATTTCAGGTTAAAGGATTGGCCAGGATGAGGTATCAAGATTACGGGCTAGAAACGTTTAATAGGATTAAAGACCAGAGGTTGAAAACTCTGCCTTTAGACCTATTAGGCACAACCCCGACAGTCTAGCCAAGCGAAACTGAACAACAAGTTGTTGATAAAGCTCCTGCAGTGGAAAAAGTTCCTGAGAAAGAAAAAACACCATAGAAAGAGTAAAAATGAGAAAAAGGTAGTGAACTTATTGATTCAGACATTCATATTGATCCCAAACTACTCAAATTGATCCCAAACTACTCAAAGAATGGCAACAATTTGACTCAATCATTAGCAATACTGAGAGATTTCAGGGATTTAGCACACCTGAAGTAACAACTGGTCAGAAGATAGCAACTAATCCAGTTCCAACTAAAAGAAGTAGCAGCCCACCCATGACTCAAAATGATGTCGAAATGATTCTAGAGAATCCTTCCGATGAGATCGTTCTGCATGTAGAAGAAATACCACCCTTAGATGTCTTCTATAGCCCTAAGCATAGGGGTGTAATGAAGAGACAAAGGAAAAAGAGAAAACTTTATCAATCTTCTCTTTTACCTACACAGATGGAGATAACTAATGTGGTATGGAGGGAGGAAATCAACCCTTCCGAAGATCTTACTAAACTCTCTCAGTATGCTGGGGCATACATAGCAGCTACTATGGACAAGGCATCGGAAGTAATCAATTTTCTTAAAGAGAAGGATCAAGCAATCATCTAATTGGAGACACATGTACATGAAAAACAACATAGGATAGAGCAGTTAGAGCAGCAGTTAGCAGCACAGAAGGAGTCCAACGACCAATTAAATGAGAAATTACTCAAAGAGAAACAGAGGATAGATCAACATGCAGTTCAGAAGAAAAAAGAACTATCTCAAGCATTGAACAAGCTAAAGACAATGAATGAACAGTTGAGCAAATAAAAAGAAGAACAGATCGCTCAACTCTCACTGCAAATAGAAAGGTTCAAAGAATTTCCTCAAGTGGAGGAATTCAAATCAGAGGCTCTCCAAATTACTAAAGGACTAACTACTCAGTTGAGCTTGTTATGTAATAATATTTCTCTTGTTCCTCCCTTATGTGAAATTTCCTCATCTATGGTTGATAAGTTAGTTGATGCAAGACAAAAATTGGAGCAGGCAGATGAAACACTAACAGAGTTTCTCTCTTGGAAAGAAACCAAGGAAGGACAAGCTACAAATCTACCCCAAATTCTGGAATCACACAAGGAAATCATGTTCCTTGAGTGGCAATCTCAACTGATGAAAGCAGAAAGGGAAACATCGAGATGTAGATCGACGACTAGTAATCTAGTGGAATTGATCAATAATACTCTTTATTTATCAAACTTAATTTCAAAATGTTCTCCAGGGAAACTACCATCGGTGAAAGCATTGGAGCAGACATGGAAATAGGAGCTGGAAAAGAGGGAGAGATTAATCATGGGCATTCAAACTTTAACATGGGAAACCTTTTTGTTCTTCCTTGTTAAACCACATAGTCAAAGGACAACGATGAAATGCCTTACTGATGCAGTCGGTTACATGATTCCTAAAATTACTGATGCCACATATACTACCCAGCTGCATTCACATATGAATCATCCTCCAAAACTGCAACCATTGTTTGCCATATGCCAGCTCAAGCCAAAAGATAGTCAGCTGAAACAATGAACCATTCTTACTGACTGCAAGCATGTCTATTTTGGGGAGATTTTCATATATTTGTGATTGGGTTACACCATCTCACAACATTTTTATTTCATAGTTAGTTAACTTAGATAGTATTTATAGACCCTTTCATGTTTTTAGAAAGGGTCCTAAAATTTTGTATTAAAACTTGGATTGGAAGTTGCACTATTGTGCTTCCGATACATATTTTTTATGAAACTAGACATGAATTTTGAGTTTTAATGAAGAGTACTTTTGTCTGATATGCACTACTGGTTCTTATAAAAGTATCTACAAGTTAGAAAGAGAGATCCAAATGCAATTCATATCGAAGGGGATTCAAACACATATGGTAATATTATCTATGTTTTGCTTCATTCTTTTATGTGAACCAACATTCATTCATTTTGCTATTATTGATGCATGTATAAGCTCTTACAACAATCTCTTTTACTTATCACTATTGAATGTTCAAGAGTTGTTATTTTTCATCTATATATGTGTCAATGATATATGAAGATCAGTGCAATAATTTCTTAATTATTACTTTGTTCAACTACTTGAACAAAGTAATTATCATATGAATGAATATTTTTGTTTAAAAGTAGAGTCATCTGCATGCCTACTTTTCAATAAGAACCATTAAGAATTGCACTAAGACAAAGACTTCATGGGATAAATTAGTTAATTACATTATTGCATTTTAGAATAAATCTTTCATCATTTTCCATTAGATATAAGTAAATTAAACACTTATTCATCCCATTCATAAATCATTGGGAAACTGGTCCCATTATATCTAGTCGAAGCCACCACACCGAACGGAAAAGGAGTTGCCTTTAATCTCTGGACCAGGTGGTTTTCCCCGATGTTGATGCAGCGATTTTTGAGGCATCAACGTTTTTGGTGCTAGAAGGAGGGCATGAACTGTGAATGGAGAGAAAACCCAAATATACAATCCATTCTGAGAGTAAATATCCCTCCACCTCACCTCCGACTTCCCCCTTTTAGGCTAGAACTCTAGTTTTCAAGCAAGAGGTAGAAGATACAATGACAACTACTCAACCCCAAAATATCTCAGATGAATTAATTCTAGAATCTCCTGAAGTACAGTCTCTCATCCACAAACTTTAAGGATTCTCAATATCACCACAAAAATTTGAGGTATCTCAAGGCAGTGTAACTTCACAATTCATTCCTTCTCACCCTCTCACCAGACTTCAAAGTGAAAAGCTTGGTATTGAACCTACCGAGTTACCTTTGCCTAAAATGAAATGGGCAAGGAAAACAGCTGAAGGATCTGATAGTGAAACTTTCTCATCATCATCATCCATTTCATCTTCTCCAGTCGAAGTCAACCATCCACCCCTCCACTCTAGATTGTTGTTCAACAGGGAACTGGAACTTCAACATCTGCTTCTCAACCTCCTCAAACTTCAATATCTGCTCCTTCCCAACCATCTAGAACTTCATCGACACTATCATCTAGTAGCAGCTCAACAATGGCACAGAATCCCTGGAACAATCCTAGTGCAGTCACTATGCCTACACCTTTGAACCAATTGCCAGCTCATCCTGAAAAATGGCTACCAAAATTCAATCCAGATGTAGGCATACGGGCAGATGAGCACATTAACAACTTTATGTTGTTAGTCAACTTAAAAGGAGTTACAGAGGAAGATGTGGTTGTTAGAATTTTCCCTTATACCCTACAAGGATCAGCTGGGTCTTGGTACTTTTCCTTGCCACCAGGATCCATTACTAGTTGGAACATTTTTCAAGAACAATTCTTGACTAAATACAGTGATGACAGATCTGTAGCAACATTAATCAATGATCTTTCAAATCTTAGGACATATTTTAAAGAACCTACAAAAGAGTTCAATTCACACTTTAATAAACTCTTAAATAAGATTTCGACTGCCTCTAAATCTAGTGAGCAAGTTAGAAGTGAATGGTATATAATAGCTTTACCCTCAAATATAGCTATCTTTGTAGATAGAGTTGCAAAACCGACTCTAGCAGAAAATATGAAAGAGGCACTTGTTGTAGAGAAATGCATCATTACCTTAGAAAAGAAAGCTGCTCTTGAAGAAAGAAAATAAAAAAAGGTCTCCTTCAAAGATGATTCAAAGAAGAAAATGGCTAAAGATCCCTACGATATGGAAGGTCTCCAAAAAGTTCTCAAGGCTATATCAAACGAAATGATAGAAATCAAGAAGCAAGTAGCTGAGAATTCAACAAAAAAGCCATTTAGAAACTTTAAGAAACCTGAATCAAAACTCCCAAATGCTATATCCAATGCAGACTCAGACCCCGAAGAAGATGAAGAAGAAGAGACAATCGTATCATTTGAAGAAACTGAAAAAGAAGTAACTATAGAATGTCATGGGATGTGGGACTTTATCACGCCTAATTTTGATACAGAAAATGAACAGGAAGCTTTCCTTGTAACTACCAGGAGTAAAGGTACTCCTGAACTTGTTCAAATAACTCAGAAGAAAAGGAATACAGGTACCACTACTAAAGAAAAAGTTCCCACAAAGAAGTCTACAATGATACCTTCTCAAAATCAGCCATCAGCTTCAAATCCACCTTCAACATCTAAAACGTTAGTAGTTACAGACTCTATGGATTACAACATTATTGAAGACATGAAGAAAAAAAAGGCAAATATCACAATGTTTGAGCTTGGTAAATTCAAACATCAACAAAAATTGCTGCTTAAGGAGTTAGATGCAGTACCTTCTTCTCCTCTTCCAAATGCTGTATTGTCCAAAGCTGCTAATGAAATAGGTAAACCACCCCCTAGTAGAGTAGAAGCTACTGATGTTGTTCTAATCAGAGATAAATCAAATTCCAATACACCTCCTTTTCTCTTAACCTACGAGATTTATAATAGAAATCTGCACAATTGCTTAATAGACTCAGGGGCTTCCTCGAATATAATGCCAACTTCAGTTTGTTCCAAACTGAACATTGAACCCCAAAAGTCTGCAATCCATATTGTCCAGTTGGATAGAACTAAGGTCAAAGTATTAAGAGAAATCAACTTAGTTACCATTAGGTTATCAGCTGGCCCAAGAATTGTTCAGAGAATTGATATTTTAATCACTGATATTCTTGAGTTCTATGGTTTGATTTTAAGTAAAGACTGGTCTAAGAAACTTCATGGTTACATTTCCATAGATTGGTCGCACATGTGGCTGCCCTATAAAGGAAAGCCAAATCAAATAAATATTGATCAGGAGAAACATATGACTCATACTGTTACTGAGCTAGAGCAAGAAAACCAGCCAATAGCATTCAACAACAAAATTCTGGGTAACTATTCATTCGAATCATTCTTTGATAATTTTAGTGCTCAATCATCACCTTTCTCAGTTAATAGTTTCACATCTAAAATCGAAATTTTTTCCCAAACAGATACATCAAGGTGTGTTAAAATTGCTGAGGAAACTGTAAATAAGACTGTAGATAAACCTTTATTTTGGTCATTATACTTTGATGGGTCTAAATCTAATGAAGGTGCAGGAGCAGGATGTATTTTAGTTAGTCCCGAGGGAGAAAAGACCATGTTATCATGTAGATTAGAATTTGAGTGCACAAACAATACTGTTGAATATGAAGCCTTGATTCAGGACTTTATAAAGCAATTGGTCTTAAAGTTCAATATTTGTAAGTGTTCGGTGACTCTGAAATTGTTATAAGATAAGTCAGAAATACTATACATTTCCTTTCTAGTCACCTTAAACATTATCAATCCTTGGTGCAAGACCTTGTATCTCATTTTCTAGCATTTAATATTTCTCCCATCCCTAGATCTCAGAATGCAGCGGCAGATTTACTAGCTAATGTTGCTTCTAAGCTCTTGCCATCTGAAGATTACAGTCTTGATAGATTTTCAGTAGAATTAATTTTTAGGCCATCGATTCCTGACAGTGTCACTAATTGGCGAGTGTTTAATCATGATGATGACATTTTAAATTTCTTAACTTCTGATAAATCCTATGATGATCAAATTATTGATGAAAGTGAGCATGATCTTCAAATGAAGGAGAATCTTGAAGAAAACTCAATACCCAAACCAGTGGTCAAACTTGAACACCTTTATGACATCAAAGATAGGTTTAAACAGATTATTAATTCAAAGTTCCAAAGTTCTACTTTAAGATTTGAATTAATAAACCTTGGTACTGAGGAGAATGCACAAAACATTACTTTGGGATTAGGACTTACTTCAGAAGAAATAATTGCATTTATCATATTATTGCATAAATATAAAAATGTCTTCACTTGGAAATATGATGATTTGAAAACGTATGAAACATCTATCATAAAACATACAATTCTGATGATATCTGAAGAAAAACTGGTACAACAGAAATTAAGGAAGATTCATCCTAACTTAGAGAGTCATATAAAAGCTGAATTAAACAAACTCTTGAAAGCTAAGATAATTTTTCCTGTTAGACATTCAAATTAGGTGTCCAACATGGTGCCAGTAGGGAAGAAAAATTGTGACATTAGAATTTGTATTGATTTCAGAAATCTTAATAAAACAAGTCAAAATGATAACTTCCCTTTACCTACCATCAATAAAACTCTCCATTCAGTAGCTGGTTCTAAATTAATGTCCTTCTTAGATGGTTTTTCAAGGTATAACCAAATTTTGGTCCACCCTGATGACAGACTTAAGACTACCTAGTGACTGGTACATTCAATACAAGTCTCTGGCTACAGATAGTTCAAATAAATTGATTAAAAGAATGTATGTTTCTGATGACTGTGTTAAAATCATACCAAACCAACCCAGAATACCTAGACCAATGGCCTTGCCAGAAAAACATGTGTTACCAGCTCAAAAATAACCAATCTCTGTCAGTGGAAGAAGATCCTTTTATCGCCATATTCCTATACTAGAGAAGCCTAGTTCTTCCACCAGTACACCATTGTCTGATAATCAGTTGTATATACCAGAAGAGAAGCCATTTCTTGCTGTAAATAAGATGTTTAGAACATATGTAAATACTTTCCTGCCAGTAGAAGAATTTCAATATGAAAATAGGAGATTTGTGAAAGGAGGAAAATGGTCTACCGAAACAATGTTTTGTACTTCTTCATCCAGTTCTAGACAACCACCTACTAGAGCTGATTGTGCCCCATTGCTAGAACATAATTCACAGAATCTGAATGATCTGGACCAAGTATATCAGATAGGAAACTATTTAACCACTTGGTGTTCTCATGCCGAAGATGTTCTAGATGATTTAGGCGTACAAGCTGATCTAATAAATGCCAATCTGAAGTTGCTATATGATGAGCAACAGAAAGAGAAGGAAGAAAAGGAAGAAAGGAGAAGAAGGAGACGGAAGAAAAAGGCCAAAGAAACTCCAAAATTTCATATAGATATGTCTACACCCAACTATTGGGATCTAGAGGAAGAAGAAGAGGAAGCAAAAGAAAGAACCTCTGTAGAAGAAGGTACTTCTAAAGACACTGGAAAGTTAACCAGTGAGTCTAAGACGTTTAGAGTAGATAAACCTTTTGAATCTAAGAAGGAAGTAATGACCTTAGAAAAAGCTGCCTCTAAATTCCCATCTTTCATTTTTCCATCTATACATAATCAGAATAAGGCACATATTTTGAAAGAAGTAAATAAATATCCTAGAATTGAAGAAGACTTGTATGCAGCGAATACCAGTGGCTATGTTCTAGATTTAGATAATTCTTCAAACCTTGGAGAATCAATCAGAATCTGGATAGGAGCATTATATCAAATGTAGGTTACTAACAAATTGGATAATATATCCATCATGGTCCTAGCAGAAAAAAGAATGACTGGAATACTCTATGATTGGTGGATGGGACCATCTGAAGAAGAAAGAAGAGCCGTCGTGGAAGCTGGTTTGACTACCTTGGAATTGTTATTGCAAACACAGTTCGTGCCAGAACCAGTAGATGAGAAAAAGAAAATTATAACTAATCTTAGCAGAATTGAATTAAAAGATCTAAAATATCTTGATGAATTTAGCAAAGATTCCATGGCTAAGGTATTTAAAGCTAATCTCTTTAGATGTGGCTCAAAAAATTTCATTTATGTCAAAATTACCAAGCAATCTAGGAGACCTCGTAATGAAAGATCTAGATGTACAAAGCAAAAGACTAGATCAGATTTATTGGGTTGATCTTCTGTTCATAGTTACAGAAAAAGTCAAATATTTATGTTGGCAGAAAAAAGCGCACAACATCACACCAAGTTTAGATGTCTGCAAAATAATGCTGTCATGGACACCTTTTAAAAAGAAGAAGAAAATTAAAAGGTATGGTAGATTCAAACCTAAGAGAGTCTCTAATCCAAGAAAGCCTTTCAGGAAATATAAATTTTTGAAAAAACGAACAAAACCCAGGAACAACAACTGTTGTTTCATATGTAAAAAAGAAGGACATTTTGCAAGAAAATGTCTCCATAATTCATCCAGTAAGCTCAAAGCTTGTATAGACATAGAAGAGTTTCAGGATGATTGGTCCGTTGTAGATTCAGATGATGATGTTTCAGATGTATATATTTTAACTGAAATATCAGATGTAGAAGCTGAAGAAGAAGAAAATGTACGGAAAATGAAGTTTTGTCCGTCATTGTCTGATGATGATTTTTCAGAAGAAAATCATTATAGTGAAGAAGAAAGTGACATGGATTATGAAGTCACAAGTGAGACATCAAACGACTGAGATGATGAATCTGCAAGCATAGTTTCTTTATCAGTCAAACAACGTAAACAACTTGTGTCACAGTTTCCAGAAATAAATGCTTTTTGTCCGTTTGAAAAGAAAACAATTGTTTCAACAAGTTTTCCACAACCAGAGGTTAAAAGAACAGAAGAAAATGTATTGTTGAAAAAGATTGTCAAAACTAATAGCCTAATCTATATCCTGATCCAAGTTCAAGTAAAAAATGAATGGATTTCTGTAGACACTTTTGTTGATATCAGAGGATCAAATAATTTGGCTAGACCATCTTTATTCAAATCTCTGTGGAAACCACTAAAAAATATTTTGGTTTCAGAAACCATAGGAGGATCTGTCAGTATAACACATTATGTAGACAATATTTCTTTAAAAGTTGGAGGGAGTACTGTTAAGATTTCTGCAATCCAGCATTTTGATCTCTTAGCTAGTCTTATTTGGGAATGTCATTTTTAAACTCTGTGCTTCCAGTTACGATCAGCCAAAATAAGCTGGTTATTAATTTGAAAAAGAAAGCTATTTTTGTTCCTATATTGTTTATTGAAAACTCAGAAGCTAGGTATGAGAATAGCCAGAAAAGAGTAGAAGCCAGAAAGCCAAAAAAGTATTCTGATGATTGGCAGGAAGTCCTGCAATTTTATGAAAACAGAGCAGAATAAAAAAAAAAACAATTGGCATGCATTGATCCCAACTGGTCTACAGAACAAGGTGATATCCATCAAAGATTTCTGAAGAGTTGCTCTAAAAACCCACAACAGTTTTGGGAAACAGAGAGCCCGATGCAAGAAATCATAACCCTGCATGATAATGGAGTCAAAGGTAAAATGATTCCTTGTACCCCATCCGATGAGCAGGAGATAAAGAATCAGATAAAAGAACTGCTACAAATGCATCTCATTGAGCCGAGTGAATCTCACTATTCTTGCTCTTCCTTTCTTGTGAGGAATCACTCTGAGATAGTAAGGGGAAAACCAAGGATGGTGATAAATTACAAACCCCTCAATGCCATTACTCAGAGCTTTAATTATCCATTTCCAAGACTAGAGACAATCATGCAGAAAATTCAGCACAGTAAGGTGTTTAATAAGTTTGATATGAAGTCAAGATATTATCATATTCAGATCCAGCCAGAAGACTGGCTTAAAACCGCTTTCATTTGTCCAGCCGGATTTTACCAGTGGAAGGTTGTACCTTTCGGTTTGAAAAACGCCCAAGAATTCTTCCAGCGAAGAATGGATTATATTTTTGCTAAATATGATTTCATTGTAACATACATAGATGATATGCTTATTCACAGTCCAGATGTACATACTCATGTAGAGCATTTAGAAATTTTCTTGAAAGAAGTTCAGCAGCATGGAATAGTTCTGTTAGAAAGAAAAATGTCTTTATTTCAAGGTAATGTTGATTTTCTGGGAATTAATGTTGTCAATGGTGCAATCCAAATGCAACCTCATGTTTTAACAAAATTGACACAATTTCCTGATGAATTGAAGGACACCAAGACAATTCAAAGATTTTTGGGAGTTTTGAATTATCTTCACAAGTATGTTCCAAATTTGACAGAGAAGACATCACCGATAAGAAGACATCTCAAACAGGGATGGTCTCAAGAAGCGTAAGAAGTTGTTAAATGATTAAAAGAAGAATGTCAACACCTGCCAAAGCTTCAGGCACCAGGTGATGGTTTACTCATTCTTCAGACTGATGCTTCTTTAGAATTTTGGGCAGTTGTTCTATTAGAAGAAAGAAAAAACAGCGAAGGTGAAACTGAAGAAAACCTTTGTGCATATGCTTCTGGTGAGTTCACTCCAAGCCAGAAGAATTACTTCATAGCCGAAAAAGAAACATTGGCTATATTCAACAGGATACAATGATTTGAGGTATATCTCACTCCTGTAAAGTTTTTAATTAGAACAGATTCCAGAAATTTCAAATATTTTCTATCTGCTAAAATTTCAAGACAAATTGCTAAAGGAAGAATCCTAGCTTGGCAGATCTGGTTCCAACAATTTGAAGTTGACGTTGAGTGGATCCCAGGAAATTCCAATTTTTTGACAGACTCATTAACCAGAGACATGAATAAAGCATTCATAACTTGTACAGGTTCATATTTTGATATCCCAGGCAAAAGTTCAAAAGATGACAATTTTACCACGTTTGTAGATAGATTCAAAATTTTTGAAAGTCGTGCAGTTCATATTGCAGAAGAGATTAAAAAGGTGGTAGGAATGAGGTTGAAAAGAAATACTTGGATCAGAAAGTGCCAAGCATGGCATTCCAAGAATATAGGTGCCTCTCTAGGCCTAGATGATACATTGGTAAAAGTATATCCTTTGCCAAACATGAAGGTGAAACTCTTTTTCAGGAGTTTATCTGATTTATGGTCTAGTGTATACACTGATGAAATGATCTGGACACTTAAAGTTTTAAATTATTAACAGATCATTGGAGGAATTGATTTTGCTTTAAGTATTTTTACAGGAGCCAAATTAATGGACCTCGAAGAAATTCCTATCAAAACGGAAGTTGAAAAGTTCATGTTGTCTCTAAAGATTCCTGATATATTTGAAGAATTGGAAGCCTCTTTCTTGCAGAGATATGATGAAAATTATGCAGTCAGCGACACTTTCCCTCAGTATGAAATATTTGAAGGATTTGCTGATTGGGAAATCAAAGGAGGTGTATGCAAAAAAAAAGCCATCGACTCGAGTATCTCAATGCATTCAAAGGACATTGCAGTATCTCAGAACCTTCTCATATCCTTGGGATTTTCACAGTTTAAGATTGAGAGAAAGCATTGATCCTAATCCTTTCGCACAGGTATTCAGCCATGAAAGAATCGGAGAGATAGAAACAAGAAACAATCAAGAAATGATCAAGCAACATGCTGATTGGTTTCATGAATTCGGCAACTTAAAGTTGATAGAAAAACTCCAGATTCTAAATAAAATGAATGACTTACAAGGAGAACCTAAAGCTTTAAAATTTGTAATTAATCAAAAAGCTTTAGTTACCATAATCACAAGATCTCCTAATTGGAATAATAATGTCATTCATATCATCAGTCTTATGATCTCAAAGAGAATCTGCACTTCAATAATTTTTGAGCAAGGATGGTAGCATAAAGACTTTATGAGTGATAGTTGCAGATCATGGATTCAACATGCCATAGAAGGGTCCACAAACATGTTTCAGATATTTAAGTGGGAATTATTGGACAGTATCGAGCTAACAGTTCAAAGATCTCCAAAGAAAAATGTCTATAAAGATTCTTTTCTAGACATAGAGATAAGTGCTTTACCTTTTCTTAACAAGTGGGAAAAACACGAAGCCATGTATACGCCTCAGCAACCGGGCCTCCACAAGATAAAGACGAATACGGAAAAGGGAGAATCTTCAAAAGCAGCATCTAGAAGGACAATAATGTTAGACACAGATGCCAAAGGAAAAGACGAACTGACAGATGCCCAGTACCCAGAAGCAGATATCGACGAAGAATACAATTGACTAATTGACCGGCACTACCAAAGAATACTCGATGAGTACGAGCCATCTCAAGGACCTTCAGAAAAAGACGATTCGGATAGGAGTCCGATGGGATTATGGTAGAATATTTTAGCTAGCAATGTGATAATGTGATCACATGTTGTAGCTAGAATCTTTGTACTGGAAAAGATTGAGTAGACACCGTTGGTGAAAGAAATACCGACAAGACCCTCAATAATTTCCTTTTTACGTCATTTCTTAGATAGGATTAGATTCGTTAGAACTCTATATAAGAAAGAGTCTGCAGAAGTTCAAAGCATCGCTTGACAGAGTCACTTGAGAGAGCATTGCCCTAGAGAACTCTGAGACTTCTTATTGTAATCAGCTTTATGTATTCTGCTTGTTTTTATTAATATTGAAGCCTACTGGGCCACCTGTCTGAGGACAGTTTCTGTATCCAAAATTACCTTGAGTTGTAAGGTGCTGGAGTTTGGAAGACCCATGGAGAGAGGTCGTGTTGCTCACGCATGATCGGTTGAGGATATTTTCTTGCCCCAGATCTACTATTTAGAAAGCTTCGACTTTGAATAGAAGTAAGTTTGAATTCACCAAAGCTTCATTTTATTGGTTTGAATGTCTTTATACTCTCTGCTAAATCGCTGTTAATCGTTTAACAGCTTCTGTCGCTTCCTGAGACCATCCCTATTTGAGATGTCTTTTGATCGGTGTTGTCTTCTCTGTCAAATTTGGAACATACTTGTGAAGATAATTCAAAACTCCCAAAAATCTCTGAATTGTCTTGGTGTCCTTCAATTCATCAGGAAATTGTGTCAATTTTACTAAAACATGAGGTTGCATTTGGATTGCACCATTGACAACATTAATTCCCAGAAAATCAACATTATCTTGAAATAAAGACATTTTTCTTTCTGACATAACTATTCCACGCTGCTGAACTTCTTTCAAGAAAATTTCTAAATGCTCTAGATGAGTATGTACATCTGGACTGTGAATAAGAATATCATCTATGTATGTTACAATGAAATCATATTTAGCAAAAACATAATCCATTCTTCACTGGAAGAATGTTGGGGCGTTTTTCAAACCAAAAGGTACAACCTTCCATTGGTAAAATCCAGTTGGACAAATGAAAGCGGTTTTATGCCGGTCTTCTGGCTGGATCTGAATCTGATAATATCCTGACTTCATATCAAACTTACTAAACACCTTGTTGTGCTGAATTTTCTTCATGATTGTCTCAGGTCTTAGCGATAGATAATTAAAGCTCGCATTGAGGGGTTTGTAATATATCACCATCCTTGGTTTTCCCCTTACTATCTTAGAGTGATTCCTCACAAGAAAAGCTGAGCAAGAATAGTGACATTCACTCGGCTCAATGAGCTGCATTTGTAGCAATTCTTTTATCTGATTCTTTATCTCCTGCTCATCGGATGGGGTACAAGGAATCATTTTACCTTTGACTCCATTATCATGCAAGGTTATGATTTCTTGCATCGGACTCTCTGTTTCCCAAAACTGTTGTGGGTTTTCAGAGCAACTCTTCAGAAGTCTTTGATGGATATCACCTTTTTTTGTAGACCAGTTGGGATCAATGCATGCCAATTGTTTTTTTTTTTTTATTCTGCTCTCTTTTCATAAAATTGCAGGACTTCCTGCCAATCATCAGAATCCTTTTTTGGCTTTCTGGCTTCTACTCTTTTCTGGCTATTCTCATACCTAGCTTCTGAGTTTGCAATAAACAATCTAGGAACAGAAATAGCTTTCTTTTCCAAATTAATAACCAGCTTATCTTGGCTAATAGTAACTGGAAGCACAGAGTTTAAAAATGGCATTCCCAACATAAGACTATCTAAGGGATCAAAATGCTGGATTGCAGAAATCTTAACAATACTCCCTCCAACTTTTAAAGAAATATTGTCTACATAATGTGTTAGACTGACAGATCCTCCTATGGTTTCTGAAACCAAAATATTTTTTAGTGGTTTCCACAGAGATTTGAATAAAGATGGGCTAGCCAAATTATTTGATCCTCCGGTATCAACAAAAGCGTCTACAAAAATCCATTCATTTCTGACTTGAACTTGGACCGAGATATAGATTAGGCTATTAGTTTTGAAAATCTTTTTCAACAATACATTTTCTTCTATTCTTTTAACCTCTGGTTGTGGAAAACTTGTTGAAACAGTTGTTTTCTTTTCAAACGGACAAAAAGCATTTATTTCTGGCAACTGTGACACAAGCTCTTTACCTTGTTTGACTGATAAAGAAACTGCGCTTGCAGATTCATCATCTGAGTCGTCTGATGTCTCACTTGTGACTTCATAATCCATGTCACTTTCTTCTTCACTATAATGATTTTCTTCCGAAAAATCATCATCAGAACATGACAGACAAAAATTCATTTTCTGTGCATTTTCTTCTTCTTCAGCTTCTACATCTGATATTTCAGTTAAAATATATACATTTGAAACATCATCATCTGAATCTACAACGGACCTATCATCCTGATACTCTTCTATGTCTATACAAGCTTTGAGCTGACTGGATGAATTTTGGGGACACTTTCTTGCAAAATGTCCTTCTTTTTTACATATGAAACAACAGTTGTTGTTCCTGGGTTTTGTTCGCTTTTTCAAAAAAAAAAATTCCTGAAAGGATTTCTTGGATTAGAGACTCTCTTGGGTTTGAATCTACCATACCTTTTCGTTTTCTTCTTCTTTTTAAAAGGTGTCCATGGTAGCATTATTTTGCAGACATCTAAACTTGGTGTGATGTCATGCGCTTTTTTCAGCCAACATAAATATTTGACTTTTTCTGTAACTCTGAAAAGAAGATCAACCCAATAAACCTGATCTAGTATTTTGCTTTGTACATCTAGATCTTTCATTACGAGGTCTCCTAGATTGCCTGGTAATTTTGACATAAATGAAAATTTTTGAGCCACATCATTAGAGAGATCAGCTTTAAATACCTTAGCCATGAAATCTTTGCTAAATTCATCAAGATCTTTTAGATCTTTTAATTCCATTCTGCTAAGATCAATTATAATTTGCTTTTTCTCATCTACTGGTTCTGTCACGAACTATGTTTTCAATAACAGTTCCAAGGTAGTCAAACCAGCTTCCTTGACGGCTCTTCTTTCTTCTTCAGATGGTCCCATCCACCAATCATAGACTATTCAAGTCATTCTTTTTTCTGCTAGGACCATGATGGATATATTATCCAATTTTGTAGTAACCTGCATTTGATTTAATGCTCCTATCCAGATTCTGATTGATTCTCCAGGGTTTAAAGAATTATCTAAATCTAGAACATAGCCACTGGTATTCGCTGCATATAGGTTTTCTTCAATTCTAGCATATGTATTTACTTCTTTCAAAACATGTGCCTTATTCTGATTATGTATAGATGGAAAAATGAAAGATGGGAATTTAGAGGCAGCTTTTTCTAAGGTCATTACTTCCTTCTTAGATTCAAAAGGTTTATCTTCTCTGAATGTCTTAGACTCACTGGTTAACTTTCCAGTGTCTTTAGAAGTACCTTCTTCTGCAGAGGTTCTTTCTTTTGCTTCCTCTTCTTCTTCCTCTAGATCCCAATAGTTAGGTGCAGACATATCTATATGAAATTTTGGAGTTTCTTTGGCCTTTTTCTTTTGTCTCCTTCTCCTTTTTTCCTTTTCTTGCTTCTCTTTCTATTGCTCATCATATAGCAACTTCAGATTGGCATTTATTAGATCAGCTTGTATGCCTAAATCATCTAGAACATCTTCGGCATGAGAACACCAAGTGGTTAGATAGTTTCCTATCTGATATACTTGGTCCAGATCATTCGGATTCTGTGAATTATGTTCTAGCAATGGGGCACAATCAGCTCTGGTAGGTGGCTGTCTAGAACTGGGCGAAGAAGTACAGAACTTTGTTTTGGGAGGCCATTTTCCTCCTTTCACAAATCTCCTATTTGCATACTGAAATTCTTCTACTGTCGGGAAAGTATTTACATATGTTCTAAACATCTTATTTACAGCAAGAAACAGCTTCTCTTCTGGTATATACAACTGATTATCAGACAATGGTGTACTGGTGGAAGAACTAGGCTCCTCTGGTATAGGAATATGGCGATGAAAATATCTTCTTCCATTGACAAGGATTGGTTCTTTTTGAGCTGGTAACACATGTTTTTCTGGCAAGGCCATTGGTCTAGGTATTCTGGGTTGGTTTGGTATGATTTTAACACAGTCATTAGAAACATACATTCTTTTAATCAATTTATTTGAACTATCTACAGCCATAGACTTATATTGAATGTACCAGTCACTAGGCAAGGCTTCCTTATCATAATAAACTCCTTCGATCTGTGCATTGCCTACTCCTACTGCAACACAATCCTTTAACACCGGTTGTTTAACTTTGGATGTACAGTGTTTGTCAGCTAAAAAGAGGTTTGGACTATCACAGACAAATATTCACTATCATCAACCATAGATAGACCTTGCACTCCTATCAAAACTTTCCAACAATCTTTGAGATGGACATCCGTTAGACTGATTGCATAATCAGGGTAGATTGTTCCATACTGGCATCCCGAGGAAAGATTTCCTTGTATGGTTCCTATTCGGGCATGATCATATGAATTGTGCCTTGCATCAAAAAGTTCTGCTATACATGGAATGTTTATACCATGACGAGCCAATGGGGCTAAGCCAATTCTAATTCCTCCAAAGTGTAAATAGTGAAATTTCTTTTCAGCGGCCCATTTTCTGAATTTTCTAATTTCATCTTCTAAAAACAAATTTAAGCCTATGATTTGTACAGATGGACCTTTGATTCTGACTTTCATTTCGTCTTCTTTAAAGTAGGCCTTCTTTGTTAATTTGAACATGATCAGGACTGGAGAAATTTCTTTTGTATCTAATGCAGGCGGATTCCAGTTTTCAGGGTCTTCTACCTTTTCATGTTCTTCTAAATCTGTCTCAAGGGATCTATTCTCTATCTCAGACACAGATTTCTTATCAATGGTTGAGAAAGAACTCAAGAATTTGGCCATGTTGAACTGTTACAATTCTATTCCAGAGATTGATTGAAGTAGCGTTTATCTACTTAGCACTTGTAAGACAAGATGCTTTTCAAAGGCTACCTGGCGAACTTCAGGCTTTGTCTATAGAATGTATTTAATCCAAGGAACGGGGTGTGGCTTTGATACCAAATAGGGGGTGACCTTTGTTCAACAGAGATTTAACAGAGAGTATAAAGACATTCAGACCAATAAAATGAAGCTTTGGTGAATTCAAACTTACTTCTATTCAAAGTTGAAGTACCTTCAAAACCAAATGGGGAACTTATGCCTATCGAAAAATGTTTTTCGAATTAATCAATGCTGGAGCTACATTTCAAAGAGCAATGGACATCGCATTCAAAGGCCTAATAAATAAATCAATAGTTGTCTATTTGGATGGCATTACTGTTTTCTCTAAGAAAAGATCAAATCATTTACATGATTTGAAACAAATCTTTGAGCGCTGCAAAAGTTATGGCATTTCACTCAATCCTAAGAATTCCTTTTTTGCTCTTGACCAAGGTAAACTATTGGGCTTCATTGTTTCAAAGGATGGTATTTATATTGATCCAGATAGAATCAAAGAGATTTCTGATATTTCCTTTCCACGTAATAAAAAAACAATGCAATCATTTTTAGGCCAGATTGATTTTGTAAAAACATTTGTCCTAGATTTTTCGCAGTTTGTTTTACCATTACAAACCATGATCAAGAAAAACTTAGTGTTTAAAATGGGGACATATAGAAAATGAAGCTTTTGATTCAATCAAGCAATCAATCATAAATGCTCCTGCATTAAACACTCCTGATTTTTCAAATCATTTCATTCTATATACTCTCGCATCTGATTCATCTTATGCAGCAGTGCTGACACAAATTAATGATCAAAACTTGGAAGCACCAATTTCATTTTATAGCTCAAACCTTCAAGGTGTTGAACTCAATTACTTGAAGTTGAAAAACAAGCCTTTGTTGTATATAAAACCATTAAACACTTCAGGCCCTTTCTCTTAAAGGCTCATACAAAAGTTATAGTCCATTTTTTAGCAGTAAGACAGTTAATAGTTCAAAGGAAATTGGGAGAAAAGAGGGAAAATTGGGTCACAACATTACAAGAATATGATTTGGACATAAAACTAGCAAAGATTGTCAAAATCCAAGGTTTTTGTAGGTTGTTAGCAGGAGCTTCTAATATTCAGGAACATGAAGGTACAAACGGTATTGAAGAAATCAATGAGATAAGTACCATTAATCCTGAATCCCAACATGCAGATTTGATATTCTATTTAAAAAATGCGTATGCTCCTTGTAATCTTTCCTATAAAAATAAACGTGCCATAAGACTAAAGGCAAAGAATTTCATGATTGTTGATGATGTGTTGTTTAGACGGAATTATGATTCAATTTTGTTAAGGTGCTTAGAAAAACCTGAAGTGCAAAAGGTCTTGTAGGAACTACATGATGGTCCGGCAAGAGGACATTTTGGAGCTGATACAACAACCCACAAAATCATTCATGTTGGGTATTACTGGCCCACCTTATTTAGAGATACTCATGAATATGTAAGGAAATGCGAAACATGTCAAACTACCAGTGGAAGACAAAGGAAGTCAACTTTTCCTTTGCAACTAGTCAACATTGAACAACCCTTTGAACAATGGGGATTGGATATCATTAGAAAAATTATTCCACATTCATCCAGGCAACATAGGTATATCCTTACAGCTACCGATTACTTTACTAAGTGGGTGGAAGCAATTGCTTTGAAGACAACAAACTCTGAGGCAATTATTGAATTCATAGATTAGTTCATCATTACCAGGTTTGGTGTCCCAAACACTCTTATTTTTTATAATGCATCTTACTTCTATGGTAATTCTATACTTGAATTTGCTATCAAAAGAGGATTAAAATTGAAATATTCGGCAAACTACTACCCTCAGGGTAATGGTTTAGTAGAATCTACCAATAAAAATCTTATCAAAATCACTAAGAGAACTATTGAACAGAATCATAAAAACTGGCACAAGTCTTTTATATTTGAACTATGGGCAAACCATATAACACAAAAGGCCTCAATAGGAACTTCTCCATTTAATCTAGTGTATGAAAAGGAGTTTGTCATACCATCAAATTTAGTACTTCCATGATTAGACTTAGTGTAGTTTATTGAAGAAAATCCCTCATCTTCTATTCAATTAAGACATGATCAGATCCTGAAACTAAAGGAAGAAATGGAGAAAGCCTGAATTACACATGCAAAGCATCAACAAATTATTAAGTCTTCTTTTGATACAACTTCAACAGGCTCAAAACATTTACAAGTTGGTGATCTAGTTTTGAAGTGGGACAAAGCCCATGAGGACAAAGGAAAGCACACTAAATTTTAGAAAATGTGGCTTGGACCATTCCAAATCAGCGAGAAGATAGGCCCATCTACATTCATATTACAAGACCTATCAGGAAAGGGAGATTCTCTTCCTGTCAATGACCTTATTTTGAAAAAAATCTTCAATTAGGGAGGTAACCCCTTCTCACTTTGTAAATATTCAATTTCCAATGATATTTGTGTAGTTATTTTTGTCTTAAAAAATAAAATTGTAAATAGCCTTCTATTGGTCTTTACTATATTGAAAAAGCCACTCAAAAGAAAATAGTCTTAATATTTACTTTTGATAGATGGAAGCCTTGAAGGAAAAGGAAAATTCTAGGGAATTAGGTATAATTGAATAATGAGAACCCTTTTCATTCTTGTCAAATCTTCTCAAAACTTAAAAATACTATAAATCATTCTAAAAGTTTTAGAAGCCTAAAAACAATTATCAATACAAAGCAAAGACTGACTCAAGCTTAGCATCTTCAACTCTCAAAATTGTCATCCATGTTCTCTTAAGGAGAAAATTATTCACCCCATCCATCAAAGTTTATGATTTTTCAGAGTGTAATTCTAAAATATATTTGATATAAAAGATAAGAGGTCTTATCATAAGCCTGCTTACCATGTTCATAGGGGACTAGTTCAACTGATATTAACAATACTGCATATCAAAATAGGGTAATGGCTTATAATTATAAGACAAGGGGTCTCATCACAAGCCAGCTTGTTCAGTTAAATTACAACCAGTGAATGGCATTGTCAACAACTGGCCACCAAACCAGGACAATGGCTTTTTATCTTACAAAATAAAGAAATAAGGTAAAAGAAAATGTAATGTGGAAACATGTCTTTTTGGATTCATTCTTTTAAATTATACTCTGAAATGGATGGAACAATGAATGATTAAATGGTTAAAAGGTAACCCTGTTGAGACTATGGACATTTACTGGTACAGTGGCTCTACCTATGACAAAGGAGTCATTATACAAGCTAGGTTGGAGAAGTCTTTTGTTTTATTATTGTCAACCAAGTAAGGTTTACTTAAAGCTTAGGATGTATTTAATTTTGAGATGAGAAAGAGATAGCACAAATAGTTTTCATTACATTCAGAATTTATGATTACCTAGTTATATTATATTTTCTCTATCTATTAAGGTTTTCAGATTAAGAAGTTAAAGTATTATATTATTTTCTCAGAGATAACCGTTTCTTCAAGTGAATCGCCAATTGTTGTGCTATACAACAACCCCCCATTTCATAAAAATCTTTACAGAAGATCTTAATATAAAATGGGTCCCTTTAAAAATAAGCTTAGTTAGACGTGTGAATAAAATGGTATGTACCTCATCACAAGAAAAATCCTTATTAAAAGCCCCGATGTAAATGAATCATTTTATAGAACCTTTTAAATAAAAAAAACAAAGTGTTTCTTTAAAATTATTATAAAACTATTCTATATTGCGAGAAAGCGACGAGAGATCGCATATCACAATATCAAAGGAAACATACACAAAAACAAAACCTCACCCAATTCTCTGATTCGAAAAGGTAATCGCAATCAGTAATCGGGGAAAACAAATGCCAAAGGCACACTAAAACAAAGCCCCTCAAATCCTCCGATCTGATAAAGAAATCGCAATCGGCAAATCGGCCGTGTCAATGATAAAGGGACATATGAAAGGGCCTAACCAAAACTCCCGATGCGATAAAGAAAAGTGCAATCGGAAATCGATGGAGTCACATGACAAAGGGATAAACTCAAGTCAAATCATGACAATGATCTATTAATTGGGCACACATCTCGAAAGGGAAATATACATTAAAACAGTTTGCATGCATTATGTTGTATCACCTTTCCGTAATCGAAAATATTTACAACAAGTGCTAAAGCCCTTCCCCTTGACACTCCCGATCGCCGATTTGCGATTTATCGCTAATCGTCGATCAATAAAATCTAAAGCATGCTTGAAATAATCATTCGGCATATGAATGACGTGATGGGCATTTATGATGTTATTTACCATGATTGACAGTTTAAATGGCTATTCAATACTGCAATTAAGGATAGATCTTTTAAAAGTTTTTATCCGTGGTAATCCTTAACTATATTTCATTTATCATATGCCAATCAACGTAATTCTATTTATTGTAATATTGGCTTGCCGCAACATTTTCTCTGTATCACGGTTTGCAACTGTTTGTGCAGAGTTCTTCCGAAACCAGAAATTCAGAGAAAATGGGGAAGAAATCAAAGAAGTCCACAACAGCAGCTCCTGCAATCAAAGATCCCGGACCAAGCAAGAAAGGACTAATCTCAGATATGTCGTGTCTTGGTCTGGGAAACACTAGCTGGGAGAGCATTTACAATTTGATAGAAGTAGAGGAGCCGGAAGAATTATCAGAGGAAGCCACAACCGATTCAACTAACAAATCAGAAGGAACTCTTAAAGAATTGGCTTGTTCTTGTCTTCACAGGATAGCAGCACGAGCTAAAATCCTGCCATATACTGACGTGGTAAGATGGGTGGTAGAGAAAATTCTAGTCTCGGACAGAACCTTTTGCACAAATGATGGGAGGATATTCAGCTCATTCTAGCCTGAGGATCTCATGAAAATGTACCACTTACCTCAACCTAAGAAGCGATACAACAAGAAATTCCTAGAAGTGTTTGCGAAGGAAAATGATTAAGAGTCAGCCCCGATAAAGAAATGGAGGCATTTCCCTGAAAATCACAAGCACGAGTCATCGGGTAAGTACTCTGTTGTCTCATTGGTTTCCCCTTATTGCTATGCTAGGGCTCTGAGGATGTGGGGAATACATGATTCTGCCAAATTCACCATAGAAATGGTCCCCCTAATGGAAGCTACAATCAATGGTTATGTGATGGATTGGGCAAATATTTTGTCCGATAAACTAGCCACAACAATTTCAGAGTACAGAACAAATGCACATAAAACTTCCCGGATTATTCCCCCTTTCTATTACAGTACGTACATTATGGATATTATTTGCTTCAATTCTGAGTATTCGTTATTCGGATGGAGATGGACTCCCCAAGACCCGAATCCAATCCATATTTACCACCAACAGTTATGTAAGGCACATACAAAAATCACTTGTATAAAATTTGCAACGGCTTTATTCTCCCTGTATATTATTCTATTTTTAATAAACCTCCCCCCAAGATATCCCCAGAGGCAGAAATTGACTTGACAACAGTAGGTAGTTGGTTCGTGGAGGAGAAATTTTACTTATATAAGGCTTTTTGGTAGCCTTAATAAACCCCATGTTCTCCCCCTGTATGTGCCTGATAAATTGTTAGCTTGGGAATTGCCTTATTAAACAACAGTAGAAGGGACATCCAGAACCCTTACGAATTCAAAGAAACACATGTGGCCAATATTCCCTTTACAATGCAACATTTTCATTCTATATGACTGCAAGCATGCAGAGAAGGACACAGAAAAGATGCTAATGTTGAATCTAGCCACAATTCCTAACAGGCCATATGATCCAAGACAAGTTGCTTATAATGTCACATCTCAAGCCAAACTTGCTAAGTTTGATCATAAAGCGGATGACTTCGATGATTTATTCACTTCAGCTGAATCATTATTTCAGGTTAAAGGATTGGCCAGGATGAGGTATCAAGATGAAGGGCTAGAAACGTTTAATAGGCTTAGAGACTAGAGGTTGCAAACTCTGCCTTTAGACCTATTAGCCACAACCCCGACAGTCCAACTAAGTGAAACTGAACAGCAAGTTGCTGATAAATCTCCTATAGTGGAAAAAGTTCCTGAGAAAGAAAAAACACCAGAGCAGGAGCAAGAATGAGAAAAAGGTAGTGAACTTATTGATTCAGACATTCATATTGATCCCAAACTACTCAAAGAATAGCAACAGTTTGACTCAATCATCCACAATACTGAGAGCTTGCAGGGATTTAGCACACCTGAAGTAACAACTGGTCAGAAGACAACAACTAATATAGTTCCAACTGAAGGAACTAGTGGCCCACCCATGACTCAAAAAGATGTCGAAATGATTCCAGAGAACCCTTCCGATGAGATTGTTCTACATGTAGAAGAAATACCACCCTTAGATATCTTCTACAGCCCTAAGCATAGGGCTGTAATAAAGAGACAAAGGAAAAAGAGAAAACTTGATCAATCTTCTCTTTTACCTACACAGATGGAGATAAATAATGTGGTATGGAGAGAGGAAGTCAAACCTTTTGAATATCTTACTAAACTCTCTCAATATGCTGGGGCATACACAACACCTACTACGGACAAGGCATCAGAAGTTAGCAATTTTCTTAAAGAGAAGGATCAAGCAATCATCTCACTGGAGACACAGGTACATGAAAAACAACAGAGGATAGAGCAGTTAGAGCAGCAGTTAGCAGCACGGAAGCAGTCAAACGACCAATTAAATGAGCAATTGCTCAAAGAGAAACAGAGGATAGATCAACATGTAGTTCAGAAGAAAAAAGAACTATCTCAAGCATTGAACAAGCTGAAGACAGTGAATGAACGGTTAAGCAAATCAAAAGATGAACATATCGCTCAAATGTCACTGCAAATAGAAAGGTTCAAAGAATTTCCTCAAGTGGAGAATTCAAATTAGAGGCTCTCTAAATTACTATTGAGCTTGTTATGTAATAATATCTCTGTTGTTCCTCCCATATGTGAAATTTTCTCGTCTATGATTGATAAGTCAGTTGATGCAAGACAAAAATTAGAGTAGGCAAATGAAACACTAATAGAGTCTCTCTCTTGGCAAGAAACCAAGGACAAGCTGCAAATCTACCCCAAATTCTAGAACCACACAAGGAAATGTTGTTCATTGAGTGGCAATCTCAACTGATGAAAGCAGAAAGGGCAACATCGAGATGTAGATCGGCGACTGGTAATCTAGTGGAATTGATCAATAATACTCTTTATTTATCAAACTTAATTTCAGAATGTTCTCCAGGGAAACTACCATCGGTGAAAGCATTGGAGCAAACATGGAAACAGGAGCTGGAAAAGAGGGAGAGATTAATCACGGGCATTCAAACTTTAACATGGGAAACTTTTTGGTTCTTCCTTGTTAAACCACATAGTCAAAGGACAACGATGAAATGCCTTATCAATGCAATCGGTTACATGATTCTTGAAATTACTGATGCCACATATACTACCCAGCTACATTTGCATATGAGTCATCCTCCAGAACTACAACCGATGCTCGCCATATGCCAGCTAAAGCCAAAAGATAGTAAGCCAAAACAATGAACCATTCTTATCGACTGCAAGCATGTCTATTTTTGGGAGATTTTCATATATTTGTGATTGGGTTATACCAGTTCACAACATTTTTATTTCATAGTCAGTTAGCTTAGATAATATTTATATACCCTTTCATGTTTTTAGAAAGGGTCCTAAAATTTTGTATTAAGACTTGGATTGGAAGTTGCACTATTGTGCTTCCGATATATATATTTTTTATGAAACTGGACCTGAATTCTGAGTTTTAATGAAGAGTACTTTTGTTTGATATGCACTACTGGTTCTTATAAAAGTATTTCCAAGTTAGAAAGCGGGATCCAAATGCAATCGATATCGGAGGGGATTCAAACACATATGGTACTATTATCTATGTTTTGCTTCATTCTTTTAAGTGAACTAGCATTCATTCATTTTGCTATTATTGATGTATGTATAAGCTCTTATAACAATCTCTTTTACTTATCACTATTGAATGTTCAAGATTTTTTATTTTTCATCTATGTATGTGTCAATGATATATGAAGATCAGTGCAATAATGTTTTAATTATTACTTTGTTCAACTACTTGAACAAAGTAATTATCATATGAATGAATATTTTTGTTTAAAAGTAGAGTCATCTACATGCTTACTTTTCAATAAGAACCATTAAGAATTGCACTAAGACAGAGACTTCCCAGGATAGATTAGTTAATTACATTATTGCATTTTAGAATAAATCTTTCATCATTTTCCATTAGATATAAGTAAACTAAACACTTATCCATCCGATTCATAAATCATTGGGAAACTGGTTCCATTATATCCAGTCGGAGCCACCGTACCAAATGGAAAAGGAGATGCCTTTAAGGTCCAGACCGGGTGGTTTTCCCTGATGTTGATGCAACGATTTTCAAGGCATCAACAGGTTTCCAAGTCCTTCATGAGTTCCATTAGGTAAAAGCAGTGATGTTTCCATGCCATTGTGCTCTTTCCCGTTTGCATACTCCATTAGGAATTAGTAATTCCCCCAAACAAGTCGAGTTCTAATGTTTCCATGCTTTTGTGAGCTGACATAAGAGAGAATATTGGGATATTTCTCAGTCAACTCGTTCTCTTGGCACATAGAAACTCATTAGGGTTCACTAACACTCTTCCCAAGGTAAAAAATAGAGTTACTTTGGGCACTAACGTACCCTTAGCCTTGCTAGGAAGTTTTATAAAGCAGGTTGCTAGTGTTTTGACAATGTTAGCTTGACAACTAGGCTTGTGAACTTGGTCAGTCCTTTAGTCATCATGTCTTTCTCCTTTGAGCTGATGAGGAGGTCATTTTCCTGTATAGTAGTGATTGGTTCCATGTCTCAGACCCCAGTCTCAAACACTAGTTCCAATGATCCCTCCTGAAATTCTCCTGGTCCTGGTAAAACCTCTGAGGTTCACGCTATCCAATCTACTACAGCGGACAAATCCTCTAAAGGTAAAAAGAAGGGAAAAAGCAAGGCCAAAGTTGATGCCCTGAAATAGGGCCCTCCTAATTCATCTGCTAATGATGCTTCTCAAAGGAAGCCCAAGTACCCATGCCTCATCTGTGAAGAGGATCACTATACTAAATATTGTCCCCGACGGTCTGAAGTTGATTGCTTGCTCAAAGGGACCCCAGCTGACTCGAAAGACCCCTTTCCATCCCAGCAAAGCCAAATGGTAGACCAACCTTAGTCTTCCGCTTCCTCAGGTTCCCAAGTGTTTATGATGAGTATGCCTATAAATGTGGCTACAATATCGAAATATTATCAAACACCTACTCCGATAGCAGGGAAAGAGAAAGAAGGTTTCCATTCCTCCTCTATCTCGTCTAGCTTTGTTCCTCTCCATATAATGAGACCTAATCCTTATTCTGCTATTCAACCACCCTCTCGGGGTGTGTTGCAAAAGTCCTCATATAATCCAAATGCTCGAGCCACTCATCATTATAGCATTGTTGAGGATTTGGCTCAAGCGCCATCAATTGTGTCTGCTCTTGAGGTCCTTCACAACTATCCTTCTTAGTGGAAAGCATTACTGTTGGCTATTGGAGGTATTGATCCATTTGATTCCAATATCATATGTTTTGATCTCAAAAACCATGTTCCATGCTTACCTCATCAGATTGCATTTCTCATTCAAGTGATCATTAATGAGAAGACAATTCACAGGATCGTCATTGATGAAGGTGCTTCCACCTGCATCATGTATGTCTCTTTTGGAAGGAAATTGGTTCTCCTACCTTTAACCAATCACCTAACACTTTGGAAGCCTCTGCTAGGCGTGATTCTTGACCATTTGATGTCCTTCCTAATCTTGCCATTACCTTGGAAGGCAAGATAGTACGTGTCGAAGTAGAAATTGTGGATGAAAATATTAACTATAATCTTCTACTCGGATAGAGTTGGACCCATGCTATGCATGATGTGGCCTCTTCTCTATTCCACATGATCTGTTTTCCCCATCAAGGGAAGATCATCACGGTCAACCAGTTGTCTTTCTTTTCATCTTCTTCCTCGAATGGCGACATTCCTTACGTGAAGCATATCGGTGCTCTTTATGAGAGTGTGGGGTTTGGACTTTTTAAAGATCCCTCCTTGATGGGTATTTTTCCTCTCCCGCCTCCACATGTTGCCTTAGTCAACATGATCTCAATTAAGTCTGATCCTTGGGTCATTCCCTCTCCTAATCTTGTTGATACATGGGGTGATGTCATGCCATTAAGCCCTGCCGAGATAAATTATGTGGAGATTGGGGTTTCGGCTTCAGCTTTAGTACCTACTGATCATACTGCTTCGAGTACATCTCTTGAAACATATTCTCAATCCCCGTGGCTTGGTTCTTCAGATTATGTCGATCCCTTAACTGATACTTTTCCTTCTGGTGAAAGTATCATGGAAATCATGTCTCTGGTGGAAGCACCATGGAATGATACTCATTATCATTTCTCGTTCTTTCTTGGCCCAACGGTCATGTCTACTTGTCTTGAGAAGTTCTCTTCTCGCTTCGTGACCCAACCACTTCGAATACCTATCATGACCCACGAGGTCTAGTTGGAAGGGAACATGGGTTATATTACCCCAATGTTGCCTATTGGCATTTTAGTTTATCCTGACATTGTCAAGATCTTTCAACTGGGGGCACCTTTTTCGCATCATGGGTAGTTGGAAGGGAACATGGGTTATATTACCCCAATTTTGCCTATTGGCATTTTAGTTTATCCTAACATTGTCAAGATCTTTCAATTGGGGGCACCTTTTTCTCATCATGAGTTCAGGCTTGCCTCATCTCCTCTAGTTTCTACCATTGACCCATTATCGCAACGGGGTTTTCATCTTATGACTCGTAACCCTCACTCGCCCGGGGGGCATGGGGGCATAACCTTTTATTAGTTTTACTTTATTATTTAGCCGATTCGATGCTTACACGTCATGTCAACAGTAAAAACTCTAGTTTTCCTCACTGTTGATTGATTACCCGAGTTCGGCAATGGACTCCGTAAAAAAGTACTATGCCCAAGTCATCTCGCAAGGTTATTTTTGTACATAAGCATGTTATTCATTTTTGTGCAAGTTTGTATTGGTGTGTTTTTTCAAGCAGCTTTCTTCCTTATTATGTCTTCACCTGCTTTGTAGATCTCTGTGACTCCTTAGTTGGTTTCGTTGATGGTTCTTGTCGTAGTACCTGGAATCTATCTTCCGCGGCATGGGACATATACACTCCTAATGGTGAGTTGATTGATCTTCAAGATATTTGTTTGGGTCTAACAACTAATAACATTGCTGAATATAGTGCAGTTATCGAACTCTTGTCAGAAACCATCGCCCTTGACATTCGGGATAAGGTTGTTAACCTTGATTCACAACTTCTTGTTCTTCAGCTCAATGGGAAATATTCCATCAGAAACCCTCACATATTGAGAATGTATATTCACATTCATGTATTAGAAAAGAAATTTTTATTACATCACACATCATCAGTTCCTAGACATATGAATACATTAACATATGCATTAGCTAATAATGTGTTAAACAAACAATTACGCTACATGTGAAAAACAAAACATTGTATCATAGAAGCAAAAAACCAGAAATATATATTAAATTATATAATATATATATAAATATATATATAAGAATATAATTAATATATATATATATAAAATATAATATATATATAATATATATTATATATAATAATAATATAGATATATATGTCGATAATGTTTGAGTGTCATACATCAAAACCCAAAAAATAATATATGTGTTTAGTACATCCATGGCTCGCAAGCCTCAAAACTATAAATGCTAAAATTATGGACTACTTGACATGGTGCACATGATAACACGTCAATTCTCGTACTACTCAAGTCAGTAAATGACGGATCCGATTTGACACTCCTATTGTGTGCCATTGATATTGGCGTGGAATGTCCGCCATTCGGGCATACTCTGGGATGCATCTGGTCAGATTATCTAGATTCCGTGTAATATCCTCTTAATTATCGACTCCTTCCTAATAAGGAGTGATCTCAAACTATCAAGCAATGCGCCTAGAGATCGGGGACATCCTGGCTGGTCACTCTCGTCCTACATCTGCATTTACAAAACCGAAGTGTCATGAATGCATATATTTCAAAAACAATAAAAAAATCAAAAATCAAAATTGTTCGCTTACCTCCATCATCAAAATCCTCCCCTTCTAGGAGCGGCATGTCAAGATCGCTGCAGAATTCAGTATCGCGATATGGCGAATCCTCTACCACAATTAGCTGATGCCTCAGCCACACAAAGAAGGAAGGCTTGTATGACATATGTTGGCCCTCGCCATTTCTCGGCATTAGTTCACTCCATCGGACCATCCGTGGATCTTGTGGCAATGGGGGGTTTATCTCTGCCAATTGATAGTGAAATAGAGGATTCCATTCTAAAAAGAAAGTCACCAGAATGGAACCATATCCAATCTATTTCAGGTTCCCTACGTTGCATTTGGATAGTTGGCATTTCATATTCACTTTCATGACTTCTGCCCAGTTGAAGACAGTGGGCACCATGCAGTCTATGGCATACTAGAATTTGGACATGTTGGACCCATGCAATGCCTAAGCCCCAACAAATTTGTTTATGGTCAGGAGAAGAACCTTCAATACAAGGTCATTAACACTCATGATATCAACCTTGTCGCTTTTTTATTTCAGTGCTTCTGGACAATGTTATGCAAAGTAACATTTTCACACTTGCCCCAACGGGCCTGGCCCCATACAGATTGATTGGTTCCCCTCTTCGAGACAGTCCCATGATGAAGTAGATGTTTGAAGTCTATAGCTCCAGCTCTTGGTCTCGGATCATAAAGAATTCCCATCGAACATCCCAAAGATTGATCACATATTGTAACAGCTTAGGTTGACCCTAAAGGCCCGGTGTAAGGAATAATTTGAGGATCCCGCAGTTCCTCAGAACATCCAAACAATTTTGATTTTCCAATACCAATGAATCAATTGCCTCGTTCTCGTGCTTTTTCCAATCAACCATATTTTCACTATAATTTGCATGTAAACACCATAGATTCAAGTCAACATCAGTCTTTGACCAAGAAATTATGGATTTAAAGTAAAGAAATTGAACAAAAATTAAAATTTTTATACACTCTGTGCTGGTGTGACTATTTTAAAAACAACAACGTCGACGATGCAGGTTCATGTGGTAATAACCCTCGATCAGCGCGATGCCAAGCCTGGATCGCATGCTAACCAAGGGCGAAATTGTTTTGCCAAAATCTCCTAGAAAAATCCAAAAAATTGTTAAAAACAGGAAAAACAAGTATGAAAACAAATCTTAGGGTCTTAGCTCTTACCTACAACTGACGGTTCATTGATCAGCTTCTTGGATCTGCCGCAATCCGCTCCTGAAGATCTAGGGCACAAATGGGTAAAAATTGCTCCAATACAGGTAAAAGAGGTAAATGGTAAAAATAATTTACTTTTTCCCTTTTTATAACATTTTCATGGTGTTTTAGGGTTTTACAAGAATTTTTTGCCTATTTTTACCTTAAAAATTGGATAATTCATTCACTTCTTATGTAGCAACAAGTTATGTGATTGTTGATGATGGTGAATGGAGTCGTGTTTAAGCTCTTTTCTTGACTTGTAAAAAACTCAAATGAAAATATCGCCGACTATTTTTCCCCTTTTGACTTGTTAAAGAGAATAAAAATGGGAGTCTTCTTTCAACTCTTTTTTGACCCTTAAAACACGAAAAGATGGCCGAGCTCTTGTCATTTTGAACTCGTTAAAGGCTGTGAAACATCATTTACCTAATATATATTTAACCCTTTTTCAGGTTGTGATAAACTATTTACGAAAAGGGTACTCCTTGGATGACATGGTCAAGCGGTTCTCTCAAGTATTATTTTCTACTTTTTCGGGTTCGAGAGACACAACTATACAAAAGGGACATTTTGGAGTTTCCTTTTCCGTTTCTTTTTTGAGCTCTCTAAATATGAAAAAGATATCGAGTTACGCCTTTATCAGGCTTGTTAAAAGATTAAACAACATCAAATTCATAACCACGATGGACATGAGATTCTCCTTCCTAGAGCTCATTAATCTTACTAGGTAGGATTCATCCAAAGGATGGACTTATAATGCAAGCACAGTTATCCCCTTCAAGCTTGTGATAAAAACTAACTGGGGTACCTTCCAGAAATGGTGGGGGAAAATGGGAAATTTTTACCAGTTGAGTCGACAGCTAGTCACTATTGAACATGACACTCTTTTACTTTGTGTCAAGTTAGGATATCTCCACTTCATCATTGAACTTCCTAGGTTTGCGCTGCCATTTTTCCCTTTCCATTTGATCTATGCCTCATCATCATGACCTTCAATCCTATGGATCCCAAATCTGCCAAACCACGGAGTCGTGTCACTGATATGTTCAAGAGTTAATTGTTCTGTAGTTTACACTCATTCTTGTTTCTTTCTACCATTCATAATCATTTCATCCCTTTTCTCGTGTGGATGATGTGGGATACAACGTGGCCCTCCTTTGACATGATAACTTCCTGTTGACTTCAACTCATTATCTGAGAAGTTGACCGAGAGACTCCCTTTCAATACCTTAGAGCTTGCATGCCCTAATGGAAATTTATTTGCACTCGAGGATAGGTTCATGCCATTGGCCTTTGATTAGGTGACTTCACGGGTGTTCGACTTCAGTTCCTTATTCAAATTCCGTGAATTGTGTTGCTGGTACCTTGAGAGCCATTGAATCAAGCAATTTTCTAGCGCGTTTGACATCAGCATATATATTCACATGCTAGAACTTGTACTTAGATTGAGTCGTTTTGGAGTGCAAGACCCTGGCCTCAGATTATACAAGTCCAAATTGCAAGGCAATGTGACATGATCATGCTTACATACATGTCTATTTTAGATGGATGGTTGTGACCATACCATGAGTCTGTTATATGTGATCCTTCTCATTATTGGATGGCTACGACAATACCTTGGTGTTTCCGGGATAACTAGTGTCTATTTAGATCTACTTGTCCCACTAAGATGGGTAGCTATCTTAGAAACAAACAATTCAAAGTAACTTGTGTTTTCCTTTATGGGAAATAGATAAGGGAGAAGCAGAGAGCACCAACCTTAGTCTTTCGCTTGGCTCCTTGCTTGTTTCCTCTCTCCATTGATAGAGCTTGCCACTCCTTTCTCACTTGTCCTGCTTCAAAGAACACCTATAAAGGCAAAGCAACAAGAAACCATCAAAGCATAGAGATCTATGATACCATAAATAATGTAGAATTAGAAGTATATTAACCATACAAATGCATACACAAATACAAGATTCAGAAATACACAAGTGTATGGAGGAAAAATCAAATAACTTTATTGATAGAAGTAGAAGAGAGGATTACAACCGAGCTGTCTGATCCAGTGCCATCCTCCCAGCATGAAGGCCCTCTTCACCTCATGAAAATCTAGATCACCCAACAATACAATGTCTCACAGAGAAACCAACAACACTTCCTTACAAAATACAAAATTCCAACCTCTGGATCCCTAGGATGAGGGATCCATATATAGATATTTGTAGGGGGGCGAGTCAGCTTCTGGGTTTTTTGATTAGTGTCATTTCATTGATAGTTCTTGGTTCCACTTGGAGATTTCATGATCTCTTACTCATCCCTGGGCTAATTCAGAGAGGCAAGAGTCACTACAACAAAACAGGAAATTTGCGCCAGATTTAGCACCAAATTTTAGTACATTTTTTCTCAATTGGGATGAGAAGCCTAGTGCTAAATCTGGCTCTATTGTACAATTTTTAAAGCGTCCCTTTTTGCACCAAATTTTGCATCTTTTTATATGCCAAATTTTCCATCATTTTTAGCATCATATTTTGCACCAAGATTTTCATTTGGTTTTACAACAGGTTTTGCTTCTAGTTTTGTGCCATTTTTTGCATCATTTTTTATTCCTCTTTTGTCGCATTCTTTGCTTCTGGTTGTGTGTCGTAATTTGCATCGAGTTTTACACCATCTTTGGCATCTAATTTAGTGCCTTTTTTACATCCAGTTTGTGCCAATTTTTGCATCTGGTCTTATGCCATTTTTTGCTTCTAATTTTGTACTTATTTTTACATATATTTTTGCACCAATTTTTCTGCCTGTTTTTACACCATTTTTTCCATCCAATTTTGCACCATATGTTGAATCTAATTTAGTGCTAAATTTTGCATGCATTTTTGCATCCACTTTTGCA
Organism: Pinus taeda; assembly: GCA_000404065.3. Classification (NCBI taxonomy): domain Eukaryota; kingdom Viridiplantae; phylum Streptophyta; class Pinopsida; order Pinales; family Pinaceae; genus Pinus; species Pinus taeda. The sequence continues at coordinate 37,329 of APFE030395718.1, read as the reverse complement.
TTTTATTTATCTCCCTTTTTTGCATACTATTTTGCACCATATTTTGCATCCAATTTTGCATCATTTGTTGCATCCAATTTAGCATCATTTTTAACATCATTTCTTGCATCCAATTTTGCATCCTTTTGAGCATCTAAATTTTCATCCTATGTTGAACCATGTGTTGCATCCACCTTTGCAGCCCATTTTGTGTCTATTGTTACGTTCAATTGAGCCATTTTTCCGTCTACTTTTGCGTTTGTTTTTGCAACAAGTTTTGAATGATTTGTTGCACCCCATTTTACATCCAATGTTGCATCTCAATTTGCATCCAAATTTGAGCCATTTTTATATGCATTGTTGCACCATTTTTTCTTCTTTTGTGTTCAATTTTGCACAATTTTTTATGTCAAAATTTGCATCCTTTTTGGCATCTAATTTTGCATCCTTTTTAGCATCTAAATTTGCATCCTTTTCTTCTGCCACATTTTGTGTCCACATTTGCATCTCATTTTGCACCTAGATTTTAGTTTGGATTTTCATCTAGTTATGCATAATTTTTTACATCCTTGGTTTCACCCTTTTTTAGTCCCATTTTGCATCATTTTTTTGTCTTTTCTTACATCCTTTTTGCACCCAATTTTGCATCCAAATTTTACCATTCTTTGCATCCTTATTTCGGTGTCCATTTTTGCATCCTTGGTTGTGCCCAATTTGGGATCCTTTCATATGCCCTATTTTGTTCCCTTCTTTGTGTCTAGTGTTGCACCCTTTTTTAATTTTACTTTAAAACCCTTTTTGTGTCATTGTTTGCATCTTGTTTTGATGGCTAGTTTAACATCCAATTCTACTCCCAATTTTGCATCCATGGTTACATCCACTTTTGGCTTCTTGTTTAGATTTTTACTCTTATTTCCATTTATGGCCCCCTCTATGGGTTCATTTTAATAATTGCATTTACATAGTGAAATATATTAAAGTTTCTACATATCATTTTGTTGTATGATTTAATGCACGGTAAGAAGAACATAAAACCCTCTCAATTTATCCCAGAAACCTAGGACAGACCAATCAAGAGAAAGGTTGTTTAAAGGCTCAGGATTCTTAGTAGATCAAGATGTAGAGTATAGATTAAGAAAAAGAGAAGGAATTCTTGTGAGTACTTGCATGCAAGTCTTCCTGGAGTTTTTATTATAGCTAGGAAGCGCTCTTAGCTAGTTCCAAAGCTTGGTCCTACACATAAGAGAGAGAATACAACAACCTTCACAACATAATATCTTGATAAATGAAACTATCAAAAACATATAAATATTACTGAATAAATAAATATAAACCAAAATCCCATACATTCATAAGTTAAATAGAATAAGTAAAGAATGGATAGAAACATATGGAAGGAAGAACAACTGATCTATATTAATAAAGGAGTTGGAGGAAAGTTACAACATTCAGATGTAGTTGCAGCAACACCTCCCCCAACTCCTAGCTCCAAAACTTTCCCTCTCAAGATAGATCTCAGCAGCGTGACAATACAAGAATTCCCATCATTTTCTTAATGGCCAAGCCTCCAATATATAGGAAAGTGAAGGCTATGAAGATTTCCCAAATTCCTCATTAGTTCAATTTGGGCAAAATCTTTTGGGTGAATAATGTTTCCTCATATAAAAATGGCCTTTTCCACTTTTTAGATGCTTTTGTGCTTAGGGAAAAGCTTCCCCATGCTTTATGGCTCTTTCCTGCTTTTCTATGCTTTTATTTTTTAGGAAAAAGCTAAAGATCAAGATAAAGAGATCACATTCCACCATATGAGTTTATGAAAGTGAACAAGAGTGTCAAATTCAAATTCTAGTTTTCTTATGTTTTAGTTTTTTTTTAATATATATTTAGTTAGTATTTTTTTATTTCTAAAAAAAAAATATTTAGTTTTTGGTATTTTTTTTCTATGAGAAAAATTATATTCCTTTTTTATAAAAATGGATTTTAAACATTCCATTCATGCTGAATTTGTGATTTTATGATAGGAGTTTAAATTATATATAAAAAAGTAACTTAATTCCATGTGTTGTGTCACTGAGATGGGTATTATACATCTCCTCCTTGCTAAGTTATAGAATGTGCTTGGGTTTTCTTAATGCAATAAAACTAATTATGTTTTTCATTATATCTTGAAATGTTCATCTTGAACCTAATAAAACAATAAAGTTAAAATAGGTTTGCCTTTGTCCTTTGTAGATCTATGTCCCCATTAATCTTGGTCTTAATAGATTAATTGTCTTATGGTGGCCTTGAGTGGTCACTTTCATTAGTTGCATGCTTTATAGTTTTCTATTAGTGACATTTTTTAGGCTTGATAATATGTTATTTAATTTATCAAAATGTTGTTATTGTCCATATTATTGTTAAATATTAATATTAAATATGTTGGTTTTTGAGCATGGTTTAGCTAAAAGTTTCCAAAAGGTTTATAGATTGTATTTTATAATGCAATGATTCATTGCTTGATGAAATTGTTTTGGATATTTTTTTTAATGATTCATTGATTGATGAAATTGTTATGGATATTTTTTTTTAGTATGTTAAATTGTATGTGATAAAGTCCAAAGTCACCTCTTTTTCAGATTTTCATTGGTCAATTTCCCTTAAGGCCATCATGTTCACCATTCGATCCCAGGTTAAGGAAATATAAGAGTCATGAAGTGGAATTATCCAAGCACTTAAATCTTGAGACATGTTTTCTTTTTAGTCACATTATACTTCCTTTCTGTGTAAATTCTCGATGAAAATAGTCTCATGGAACATGAGGGGCCTCAATAGTAAAGGAAAACAAAGACTCCTAAAAGAAAAATGGTACGCAAAGCACCCATCAATAATTTTGATATAAGAAACAAAAATATTAAGTGAGGTTCTACCTCATATAATTAGCAAATGGGGGAGGAATTTCCAAGTAGTAGTGATTGATGCTTAGAGATACTTGGGTGGAATGGTTATTATTTGAATTGATCACGACATCAGGGTTACCAATATGTTTACCTCTTTTCGCATTATGAGAATGCAATTTTATTTAATTGACATCGAGGACTACTACCATGTATCCAATGTCTATGACTCCAATATTGCAAAAGGAAAACCTCTACTTCTCAATTCTATTTCTAGCACAAGTAGTTTATACTCCCCATCTCCATGGATTACTGGGAGTGACTTCAATATTATCAAGTGTCTCGAGGAAAAGAAAGGATGAATCACAATGTTTAACAATATATTTTGTAAGCTATACCATTAAAGCCATAAAGTAGTCTCCATTAAATTTATCAAGCAATGAGTCTCCAACCCACACGTGTGGATCAATGAGATGTAATACATGTGTGTGTGGTGACTAACTTAATACACTATTCTAATAACTCCACAAACTTATGTATTTCACTCCGTCACATAAATTGATAGTAGTGTGACATAAATAAACCAAGAGTAGACATTCAACCCTTAGGCAAAAAACATTCCCTAGATCCTCAATTAGGTGATTAAATGATGAAGTGAAAATGCAAGGGGAAAAAGAGGATTTCATGATTTAACCATCACAAACATGTTATCAAGTGTGACTAGGAGTGTATATATTCATATATTTTCCAAAGAGGGAGTGAATACATGAGCTACCATTCATTGGGCTTTATTTTTCTTTCTTTTTCTTTTTCTTATATATAGGACATAGGGAATAAGGTTTTCATAAGTTTGGCACAACTCATAGATATAACATTTATATGAATTTTCACTTCAACCTTAGAGTTTAGAGTTATATAAATCATTATAGTGTATCTTTAATTATTTTGGCTCTCACTTTTTTATTTTGTTTCATCACAAATGAAAAAATGGGAAATATTTTTCCAAAAATCTATGAATGATTAATCATAAAGGCATCATGTGATGAAAACAAATTAATGATGTTATTCTCTATGAAAATGATGGGTATTCTTGAGAAAACCTTATGCTTGTGGATGTCTCCTCTCTGGTTGAGAGGGAGTGATGGTAGACACCATATTATCCATGTGTCATGTACTATGGCCAGGGCTAACAATCGTAAGCCTAGTAAAGACACCAGTAGGGAGAATGGTGGATTGGATAAACATCTGGGTCTAATATTCTTTGAGAATTTGTACTTTGACTAGGACTAACCACCATAAGTCAAGTACATTAATCGAAGATAAGAATAGTCATGAGGATTGACATTTCCTCGTGTCAAATATTATGATAGTAGATTAGGAAATAATGTGAGGACATACCTAGTGAAAATCCTAGTGGGGTAAGTGCCTAGAGAGGCAGTGGTGTCGAAATTTATGCCTCCCAACATTGTGCTCTGATCTAATGGAGAGATAAACTTGTTAGTCAAGGCCTTTCTATTTTGACAATGTTGGCTATGATGATGTAAATCATCATTGATGCTTATCAATCCAGATCCCTTCTTATATGAATATTTCAACTTGAGAGTACTGTTTTGTCTCATTGTGAGTACCTCCCTAGTTTAGAGGGAGGGTCATCATCTTCATTATCACCATCATCACTACCATCATTGTCATCATTATTGTCATCATTTCATTATCAGAATAATCACCATTCATGTCTTCATCATCATCATGATTATGGACATTGTCGTCAATTGTTCATAATTATAGGTATCGTAAGAAATATCATCAACCCAAAAATTGTTACGAGTGCTCGAAAAGGGTTGTTAGGACACATGATATATGCAAGAGAAATAACAACTTTATTTTTTAGAGATGATCGATGATCATCATCATCACTACCATTATCATCGTCATTATAATTTTCATCATCCCCATCATCATAACTAATATAATTTTTATCATAATTGTTTTCATCTTCATCATGAACATCATAATCATCATTCATGTCATCATTTTTGTTGATGATGACCAAGATGAAAATAATGATAATGATGACTTAGAAAACGACACTAAAGATAATTATTATGATTATGATCATGACAACATTTCAAAATTGGGAAGAATGGCCAAGGTCATTAGCATCGTCATCATCATTGTCATAGTAACCCCCATCATCTTTATCATCATTGTAATTATCATAAAAATCACAATTCATGTCATCGTAATCGTCTTCATTATCATCATCATCATAGTTATTGACATTGTCATCAGTTGTTCATAATTTCAATGTCATAAGAAATATCATCAATGCAAAAAATATGATGTGTGTTGGAAAAGGGATGCAAAAGTGAACCAAAAAAATGGGGGTAAAAATAGACGTAAAATTGGATGAAGAGTGGAAACAACATAAGTAGATGCAAAAAAAGATAGAAAAATTGACACAAGTGGATGAAAAAGTAGATGCAATTGTTGATGCAAACCTGAACAGAAAATAGGATTCAAACATGGATGAAAAAGTGGAAGAAAACATGGGAACAATAGTAGGCATAAAACTTAGCATGAATTGTGGTGAAACAAATGTGGATACAACAATGAATGTAAAAAAAGAAGAGACTAACTTGAATGCAAAAAGGAGGAAAACTTGGATGAAAAAAGGGATGTAAACATGGGTGCAATAGTGGACACAAAATTAGTTTCAAAATTGGACGAATCAAAAGTGGATGTAAAAGCAGATTCAAAATGGGATGCAAAAAAAATAAACGATATTTGATGCAAACTTGGACACAAAATATGATGCAAATGTAGATGCAATCGTGGAAGAAAATGTGGGTTTAAACAATATGCATAAGATATGGCACAAATCATAGCACAAAAAAAGTGGATGTAATAATAGACACAAAAAAATATGCAAACTTAGATGCAAGACAAGATGCTACAAGGGCTGTAAAAGTGAGTGTAAACATGGGTGCAACAATGGATGTAAAATAGGATGCAAAAGTTGATGCAACAAAATTTGATGCAAAAGTAGATGCAATATGAGACACAAAACCTTATGCAAATTTTGACACAAAAGTGGATATAAAAAGGGATGCAAAAATAGATTTAAAAGTCAATGAAAACCTAGATGTATATGAGGACGCAATCGTGGATGCAATTTTAGAAACAAAAAAGGGTGCAAAGGGAGGTGTCAAACTAGGTGCAGATTATGGCACAAGAAAAATGGATGCAATAGTGGAGACAATAATAGATGAAAAATATGATGTAAATATGGATGCAAAACAAGATGTAAAAGTCAATGCAACAAAAGTAGATGCAAAATTAGATGCAAAACTAGACACAAACCTTGATACAAAACTTGGCACAAAGGGGATGCAAAAAATATGCAAAAATGGGTGCAAAAAATGATTTAAAAAATGATGCAAAAGAGGATGCAAGAGATGATGCAAAAGTTGTTGCAAGTGTAGGCGCAAAAAGAGGATGCAAAAGTTGGTGAAACAAAATTAGGTGTCAAACTTGATGCAAAACATGGTGCAAAGGATGGCACAAAACTTTGCATAAAACCTAGCGTAAAACTTGGTGTAAAATCTGGTGCAAAACCTATTACAATACCTAGTGCTAAACTTGATGTAAGACTTGGTGCAAAAATCGGTGCAAACTTTGCATCAAGTTTTGCACCATATTTGATAAATGGACACAAATAACACCAAAAATGGGCTCTAGACGCAAAAAAGGAAGCAAAAAGGGATGCTAATCACATGGTTTTGTTGTAGTGAGTCATATGAGCAGTTTCTAGAAGATTCTCTGGGTTTCCACTTAGCCAACTGCCTCTACCATTTGTCTACTCTCGCCCATTGCACCCTACAGAAGGCCTTTTTAGTATCCATCACACTCCCCATGTGTAATAGGTGAGATGCACTGCACCTTGGCCAAAGAGTAGTCTGTATGGGTCAGTTTTGTCCAGTTCTGTGTAGTTTTTCAGGTGGAACTTCCTGGAAAATATGTAGTTAGATGACCTTGATCCTTTAGGGTATGAAACAAAACTTTTAGGGGTTTAAGAGCCCTTGGTTTATTGACATATGTGATTGGGGTTGCAATGCCCAAATATGTCTATAATAGTTTCCCCATAAAGCATGAGGTCATAAATCTTCTGATGTCGGGTGAAATGCTTTATCATGAGGATCTGAGGTTTTTCGAACTGGAAGGTGACGTATAATAAGATACAATATAATACATTATCTTCATTTTATTTTCAAGATCTAGCTAAGGCGGGCATTCCCATGCTCAACTTTATAAATTCATTTTCATGTACATAGGATAGACAATTGTTTGTTGTTACGGACTGGTGATTGTTGTAGAGCCATCATCCCTTAGCTTAGATGATCATCTGTGTAGCTATGGAGTACATTTGATGTCTTTATTTTCCTGAATATATCGCAGCCCGGATGGATGAAACTAGATCTGGGGTCTTCAAACTCATTCAATCTTCGCCCGATATACAAGTCGATCCATGTGAAAAGATGTTCTAAAGTCGAACATGGAAAGACGTTGCCTGATTACCAGCCAATGGTGTAAGCTATTAACAGGCGCGAGAGGAATCACCAATAATGATAATGACCCTCAAGGTACTACAGTACAACTCACATGGTGTGAATATATGAGTCAATGTTGAACACCAAGAAAAATCTTTCGATCAAAGGCCATTGATGTAAACCTGTCGCCAGAAGTGAGAAACCTGCCATTGAGGCATGCAAGCTTCAAAGTACTGAAAGGGTTGTTCCTAAGTCAACTTCTTGGATAATGAGCTGATGTCGACAAGAAGTGACCCGTCATAGGAGGGCCTTAATGAATCCCACATCTATGACATGAAACAAAGCAAATGATTTTGTAGAGGTGAAAACGATCTAATGATACAAGGTTCAGGAATGGCAGCCATCAAAAATGGAGAGTGAAGGTATTGCAGTGGATGAGGCATTAGCTCGGTTGGTGAATTCTATGAGCGACTTATCTTGAACATATCGGTGACACTCAAATGGATTGGTAGTGTTAACCCCAAAGATGGATGGTACAAAGGACCAATGGTGATGTGACCGGTGAACGGAATAACCCAACATGACTCAATCATGGTGATGGAGTGAAAGTGTCATGTTCAAGAGCGACCTGCTACTAATGAAGTTCTTCAAGTTTTCTTCCCTTTTTCCCTAGTCATTACTAACCACTAACCTCTTTATTTTTGTCAAGCTTGAGGAGGATAACATATTCTTGTTCTATAATTTGCCCTTCGAGCAAACCTGTCACTATATTTTAGCGAGCCTAGTGACAGTGAAACTCGCACTTGTCCGAATGGACAAGTTTGTCGCTATTGTTTTAACGAGTTTAACGACAAAGATAACTCGGTCCTTTTCATGTTTAGAGAGTTTGAAAATGGATGAAAAGGAAACTCCAACAGTCCTTTTTGTGGTATAATCCCTTAAGTCCGAAAAAGTATAAAATAATACAAAAGGGATGGCTTTTCGATAGTTTTAGCGAGCCAAAAAAGACAAGCACTCGATCTTTTTGTGGAATGACCCCTCAGGTCCAAATTGATTAAAATGTAGAGGAGGGATGGCGCTTCCCTTTACTTTAACGAGTTGGAAAGGCCAGTAGCTCAGCAATCTTTTCATATTTTACGAGTCTAAAAAGAGCTTAAAAGAGTTTATGAGAGATTTTTCGGCGTACATCACAAGAAATTTTATTTGTCGACGCGTTTCGAACCAACTAGTGTGGTTCATCGTCAGGACAAGCTAAATGAGCAGATCAGGCATTGCATGTTAAATAAATAGAGCAGAAACTCCAACAGCTAAAAAACGACTATATTAACAACGGCTAGATTTGATTGATTAATTAGGACCATGGACCAATTTTAACCACCTATAATTATAAATATATATTAAAAAAAAATTATAACCAAAGCTGATATATATTAATATTAGCTAGTTACAAAAATTATTAAAAATATAAAAGTACCTAATTATTAAATTCAAACATAAGTCAAAGGGGTTGTTCCATACATTAATAAATAAATATTAAATTAATTATAAACTAAATTAATATTAAATAATAGTTATTTATAAAAGTTCAACAAATATAAATAAATAATAGGGTAATTTAAGGTTATGATAATAGAGTAATTTGATGATATTATAAATATATAAAAATAAATTAATCTAAATTAATAATACGTAATCCAAGTTATGAAACCTAAATATTAGAGTAGTTAGTAATAAAAGTCATCAACATTAGGGTAAAAAGGTGATTAATATGTAAGATTAAGGGACAATATATTCAGATTAAATAATAATAATAATAATAAAATAATAATATTTAATTCAAAATTTTACTTATAAAAGTTAGTTAAAAAATAGAGTAATTTAAGGGTTAGAAAGAAAATCCCATCTCCTTAATGTCTTTGTTGATAATGGTTATATTAGGCACTTGGGTCAGAAGGCTTTCCTCAAAGTAGCTAAGAACTCAATAGCTAGAAGAGATAAGAATGAGAGGATTCCCGGTGTCCATCTTCTGTATGTTCAGGGAACGATGGATAGGATTGCGAGGATCCCTAAGAAGCATAATGTCCCCTCGACCTTTAGACCTCTCAATACTATTCATAAGTCTCTCAGATATCTGAAGGATCCTATTGACCCCAAGGACATGAAAGGGGTTTATATTATTCCCTGTTCCTGTGGGACCCCCTATATTGGTGAGACTGGTCAATCCATTAATCAGAGGATTAGTGAGCACGCAGCTGACCTTAGGCATAGGAGAACCAAGTCTTCTGCTTTAGCAGTGCATGTTGAGAAAACCAATCATCATGTCTGCATTGAGGAGGCTAGTGTGATTGCTAAAGTGTCCCACTTCCATCACTGTAAATTCAGGGAGGCGCTTGAGATTGAGAAAAGGCCGAACAATCTCAATAGAGAGGATTCCTGGAGGATCAGTAGTTGCTGGGTCCCAGCCCTCTCCTCCTAGTCATCGTCCGTCCCCCAACCCACCTGCTCCCCCTGTTGTCCTTTTTTTATATATTATTATTATTATTATTATTATTATTTATGTTTTTAAATTTATTTTTATTGTATTTTTATTTATTTATTTATTTTTATTTATTTATATTATTACTATTATTTTTAATAATTAATTAATTAATTTTTATATTTATCTTTAATATTTATTTTATTTTCATTTATATTAAAATTTTTTACTTTTTATTTAATTTTTATTATATTTATTAATTTTTTTCTAATAACTTTATGTTATTAAGCCTGCAAATTCTTTGATTATTTAACCTTTATTTTATTATTAACATTTCTTCCTACCCTAAAATTATTTGTTTTTTTATAAGTAAATTGGAATTAAAAATATTATTATTATTATTATTTAATCCCAAAATATGTCCCTTAATTTAACATATTATCGCCTTTTTAATCCTAACTTCATAACATTTAGTTACTAACTACTCTAAATATTAATTTAGATTACTATTATTAAATTTAGATTAATTAATATCATAAATTAATATCATCAAATTAAATTACCTATAATTATTTATTTGTTGAACTTTAATAAATAAAAATATTAATATTAATTTAGTTATAATAATTTAATATTTATTTATTAATGTATGAAACCCCTTTGACTTTTGTTTGAATTTAGTAATTAGGTACTTTTATATATTTAATAATTTTTATAACTAACTAACTATTAATATATATCAGCTTTGGTTATAATTTATTTTTTAATATATATTTATAATTATAGGTGGTTAAAATTGGTCCATGGTCCTAATGAATCAGTCAAATCTAGCCGTTGTTAATATATCCGTTTTTTAGCTGTTGGAGTTTTTGCTCTATTTATTTAACATGTAATGCTTGATCTGCTCATTTAGCTTGTCCTGACGATGAACCACACTAGTTGGTTCGAAACACATCAACAAATAAAATTTCTTGTGATGTATGCTGAAAAATATCTTATAAAGTTATTATGGATCACAGAAGCCTCAACCCCCAACAAATTTCTTGAATCTGAAGGGTATCATAGGAGATTTGGGCGTAATGAAAATTAATTTGGAACTAGATGTGAATCCTGTAAAGAAAAGGCCTTATCGGCTCAATCCAAAGTATAAAGAAAAGGTGCACAAAGAGCTTGATAAGATATTGGAGGCCAGAATCATTGAGCCAGTAGAAGAATCCAATCGGGTGATCCCAATGGTTGTCCATGAAAAGAAACAACAAGGTGAAATTCAGATATGTGTGGATCTAAGAAAGATGAACGATGCAAGTGTGCATGATCCATTTCCAACACCTTTTATAGATGAAGTGCTAGATAATGTTGGTGGACAGGAGGTGTATTCATTCACTTATGGGTTCTTAGAATACCATCAAATAAAGATCGCACCGAAGGCTCATAGCAAGATAACATTCGCAACAAAATGGGGTTTCTTTTAGTATATAGTAATTCCATTTGGACTGAGGAATGTGCTTGCAATATTCTCCAGGGTGTAATCACGACATTTAAGGAGTTTATTCATAAGTTCCTAAAGGTCTATTTTGATGACTGGACTCCATTTCAATTGGTGGAGCACTATGTTGCAAGTCTATTACTCATGTTAGATACATGTCACAAGTACTAGATCATGCTGAACTTGAAAAAATGTATATTGTATGTGCCTTTTGGAATTTTTCCTGGCCATGTAGTATCCAAGTAGGGATTAATGGTGGTCCTCATGAGGATAGCTGTGATTGTGAATTTAGAATTCCCCTATGAATGTGAAGTAGCTACACACGACATTGGGGCACATTGGTTATTATAGAAAATTTATTAAGGCTTATGCTCAGATAACCACGGTGATGGAAAAGTTATTGAGGAAAGACATGACGTTTTGTTGGGATGAAGAATGTTAGTGTAGTCTTGACATGCTGAAGGAAAATATGGTGCCTGCGTCGACATTGGTGTTCCCAGGTTGGAAGAAACTATTTCACGTTCATGTGGATGCCTCTTACATTAAGCTTGGTGTGGTATTGACCCAGATAATAGAGGGAGAAATTGATCATTTGATAGCCTTCGCAAGTAGGAAACTTTCAAAGGCTGAAAATAATTAGTCCACTACAAAGTGCGAAGGGTTGGCGATGGTCTATGCACAGCATAATTTTCATAATTATTTGTTGGGCACACACTTCTAAATGTAGCCGGATCATTTCACACTGAAATATCTGGTCGATAAGCCTGTGTTGTGGGGGGTATCTGCAGATGGTTATTATTGTTCCAGGATGGTTATTATGAAACCTAGAAGGCTAAATGCAGGTCCAGACCACCTATTGAGGATCAAAACAGGAGAAGAACCAACTAGTTTTGTGGAAGGATTGCCCGATGTGTAGTCCTTTGTTGCCCGCATTGCGGATGATCATTTCGTAGATATAATTCAGTTTCTATCTACTAGAACAACTCTGGAAGGGTATTCTACTTAGTAGAAGAAGGAACTAGTGGTCCACACTGTTGAGCCCTAGAACTACCTCTCTTCTACATACTTTCGTAGACCTTTTTCCCACATCAGTGCCTCATAAGCTATCAAAGATAGTTACATATTGATTCTAGGAGTACATTTAAGTTGTTTTCTAACTATATCCTTGTCTGCACTATTTGATTTAGATTTTTTTCATCAGCTACAAAATGTAGCCACTTTCTACAACTGACTCACAATTCCGCAACTATTTTTATTGTTCTATAGGTTACATGTGTCGGCAGGTGAAACGAGGCACATGGGCAGCTCAAAAATGATCTACACATGGACAAGCTCATATCTGTTCAGCCAAATTCGTGAAGAAAGGCATTGGTCAAAGGATGGTCAAACAAGGAGTCCTACATCAAATAGGTCTCTATTTTAGCATGTGAAGGGTCCGAGACTGTTCCTAGATTCGTGGATCCCTCTTAACAGCTGCAGGCCATCTCCATGATGCAAATCGAACATCCACCTTTTGTAGATTGAATGGTTATGGCAACCAAGAGGCTGAACTTATGGGTTCTATCCTGTTTACATGTCCTCTGCTGAATATTTCTCTCAGAAAAATAGTTATCTATTTTCCTGTATAAATAAAGCATTTGCAAACGCAAGTAGTTAGTCTTGATGTTAGCTTTTATGCTATTGGTGTAGCGTTAGTATTGTTGTTGTAACGAGAAGACATATCCTCTATTTTTCAATACAAAACTCTGTTTCTTATGGATGTTCAAAGCGTGATTTTGAGGTGACAACGTATTAACCAAAGGTCATGCAGAGGGCCCCTGTATATTTCCACTGTATATTTCCCTTATTTCCACTGTATATTTTTCATAATTTGTTTATGGTGTTAATCGTTTTATTCTTGTACATGATTTTGCAGCATTGCATACTTTTTTCACTAACACTGATGAGTGTGTTTCAGGATAGGTTATACTCGAGCCTTTTCATATAATTTTTGCATCAAGTAGTGATATGAGATTTGCTTCTCTGCTAAACTTTTTAAGCTTTTCAATTTTAGTTGTTATGCTTTGATTTCAGTGAGCTTTGTTTACTGCTAATAGCTAGTTTAGATATCAAGTTCTTCATGTTATTTGACATTATCTCTGTTTCCATGGCTTAAACCGAGAAGTTAATTGGCGAGCTATCCAATTATAAGTGAAGTAATTTTATTTTTCTTTCATTAATCTGCAAGTAGGTAGTTTAGATATCAATTTCTTCATGTTATTTGACATTATCTTCAGTGCCATGGCTTAACCCGAGAAGTTAATTGGTGAGCTATCGGATTATAAGTGAATTAACTTGATTTTACTTTTGTTAATTTCCAGATAGGTAGTTTAGATATCAATTCTTCATGTTATTTGACATTATCTCTGGTGCCATGGCTTATCGCGAGATGTTAATTGGCGAGCTATCAGATTATAAGTGAAGTAAATTGATCTTGCTTTCATTAGTCTGTAGTTTTTGGTTTTGGGTGCAATAGTTTAGATTTTATTTCTGTAATTAGATGGGCAGCAAAGACAGTGACCTCACAATCATCTTTTGTTTGATTTAAGTGGTTGCATATTTACATTCTTGTTCGAGTACTGATTTTATCCATAGCATGTTTTGAGATCTTTTGAAGTGCTAATTTCTGGAAATTATCATAAGAGACATAAACCTTATGTTAAATCTACATCCATACTTGCCCTCTGAAATTATTCTTAAAACCTAAGAATAAGATTTCCATTTACATTAGACATCTTAGGAGACCAACAAGGACAAAACCCCAAAAACAAAATAAAAATTGAAAACAAGAAAAGTAAGAAAGAGGTTGTCTTGCACATACAGTGCGCCACACTTCATCAGTTTACGACTCCCGAATTGATAATTAATGTAGAAATTTAGGACATACTAAATTGACCAAACATTTTGGCATCATTGCCGATGAAGTGTGACTAGGTAGTCTATCTCTTACATCCAAAAAAAGGGGGGGGGGGGGGGGGGAAATTGATTAATTTCTTGAAGTATGCTCTCCTCTTGCACCTAGTGTGATCTAGAGGATCAATAAAGTGAGTTATTAGTTCAATCATTTCTTAAGTATGCTATCTTCTTGCATCTAGTGTGATCTGGAAGATCAGAAAAAGGATTATTAGCCCAAATAAAAGAAATTCATTAAAAAAAAAAAAAATTAAAAATAACGTGCATAGAGGAAGAGATTCTAGGAGAAGGTTTCTAGATAGGGTGAAAAGTTAAATTTTTACAACTCCAACTACTTCAAGGATTAGACAAGATACACCTCCATCTTGGAATCATTCTCCCACACTATCTGCTAGATCTTATCTAGGAGAAGAACCCTTCTTCACTTCTATAGGAGAACATATTGCAGTTGAAGAAGTAGAATCACCTAGAGAAGAAGGAAAGGAAGAGACTCTCTCTCATCAGCCATTAATAGAAGAAGCAGAAGACCCTAAGGAAACTATAATGGCAGAAGAAGTACTAGATGGAGAATATTCTCTATTTGGAGGAGGGGGTAGAGGTAGAGGTAGAGGAAACAATGGAGGTGGTGGTAGAGGAAACAATGGAGGTAACAATGGAGGAGGTAGAGGTAATAATGGGGGAAATAGGGAAGGATATAACTCATTTGGATTCCCTATAATCGATGAGGAAACCCATACAACAATAAAAGAAATTTCACCAGCTGTCCTCCCAAACTTTTATGGGTTGTGAAGCGAGGATCTTGAGACAATTCTATTTGAGTTCCATGTCTTGTGCCGAACCTATCACTATATGTAAGACTCTCAAAAACTCAAACTGTTTCCTTCAACATTGAAAGGGGCTGATTTGAAATGGTTCATGGGATTAGTCACTCAATCTATTAAGACTTCAAATGATATCTAGATTATTGTATACCCACTAATCATAAGGATGAGGTATTAAAAATGATGCAAAAAGAAGATGAGAACTTGGAGGATTTACTTGAAAGATTTCAATACAACTTAAAGAGAGTGAAAATGAGCAATTTAGATGAGGAAACTTTGAAATCCCTTCTATCGAAAGCCATTAGAGATGAATTGATAGATATTTCAAACATCATGGGGAAGGGAGACATTTCTCAACTTCCACTACATGACATAGCATAACTGTGTGTCCATCTCTCAAGGGGAGAATCTAAAACTGGAAAAGGGCCTAGAGATCCTTCTCTTATTAGAGCAAACAAATCTACAACTAGATCAGTAAGTAGGGTAGAGATTGGCAATATGCTTGATGAGTTCAAAACTGACATTCTGCGGAGCCTTAGTGAACAACTAGACACCCTTCAAATTCAAAACAAGCAGAAAACAGAAGCAGATTCCTTAGCCATCTTTTGCCCAAAATGTAGAAAAAAACATGCTCTAAGGGAATGCCCCTTGGATGCAAAAGTTGTAGAAACATGTATGATTTGCTGAGAAAGTCATGAGACCAAGGATTTTCCTTCGAATCCTAGGCTCAAAGCTATCTTTCAGGAAGATCCAAATTCAGTAGAATCCCTTTGTTTCATTTCGAGAAGACCTTGGCAAGGGCAACAAAATCAAGGATTTAACAATCCTATGAATTTTTAGCTCCCACCAAATTGGAATTCTTGGCAACAAAGTTGGCCCCAACCTCAAAATCTGTATCAATCATGGGCACAAGGGGTACAAAATCCTTATGGGAGATTTGCTCAATTTTATCAATATCCTCCATATTTTCAAAGTCAACAACAAAATCCACAACTTCCAAATCAAAACCCATAACTTTTATTTCCATTTCCACAACAACAACCTTCTCAACAAAATCAAAATTTTCAACTCTTGCTTCCATTTCAACAAAAACCAAATCAACTACCAGCCCAGCCATTACCAAATCCCAACAAAAAAAATCCTTAGAATGCTTACATGGTAGAAGGACAACAATTTCCTACCTATATGATTGTTCCTCTTAATGATGTTCAACTTAGATCTGGTAGAATTTTAGAAAAGGAAAAAACCTTCTATAGATGTTCAAGAGCAAGATACCTCTGAGGAAGATTCTCTAAAGATCAATAAAGGTTCTAAGGAAGCATTCCTTCAAAACCCAATCACTCAAAAATAAAAACAAAAAGAGTCGACTCCCACAACTCCTATAGTTGAGCAACCTGCATCTTCATCCACACCTCCTTTCCCTGAAAGGTTAGAAATTGACAAAGGGGTGGAAAAATAAATCTTGTTGCCTGACTATGATTTCCTAGATGAATTAAAGAACCTTTGTATCAATATTCCCTTACTACAAGCCACTAGAGAGATTCCTATCTTAGCAAAAATAGTAAAGGAGATGAGTTTCAAAAGACCAAGTAGGAAACCAAGAGATACAAAAAGAATCCACCTAGTAGGAAAAATTGTAGATATCATGATGGGAAAGATTACCTTGCAGAAATATGTGGATTCAGGTAGTCCAATTGTCAAGACACATATAAATGGAATAGAAATTCCAAATACATTGATTGACTTAGAGGCTGCTATAAAAATTATGAGTACACATACTATGGAACAACTTAAAATTTCTAATCTTCTTTTTACACCCACCTTACTACAACTTGTAGATAGATCAATAATCAAGCCAGATGGTGAATTAGAAGATATTTTAGCCTTCTTAGATTCCTGGAATATCCAATAGATTTCATGATTTTGACTCCAAAGAGTAATCTAGGAGGGAACCCACTCATCTTAGGAAGACCTTGGCTAGCCACAGCTGATGCTTTCATTAGTTTTAGATCCGGGGATATGTACATTTTTTTATGGTAGTTCAATAAAGAAATTCAATTTGTAACCTCTAGAAAAAGCAATTACAGAAGTAGGAGACAATGAATGGGTCGATGATGAAGATATTATACAGCTCGTCTTTACTATCTCTGAAGTTAGTGAAGACAGTCAAATTTTGAACACATTAGAAAATTTTGAAACATCTTCAGAATATGACCACACACAATTTTAGTTAGATTATGATATTGATTATTTGTCATCAAGCCAAATGTCTCTCAACTCTATGGAAGAATTTGGTAGTTCTCCAGTTTAAATTTTTCCAGGTAAAACATTGAATATCAACAAAAATTTGGAAAAGTTACAATAGGAAAAGCTAACCAGAATCTTGCAAAAACATTTTGTTGCATTTGCATGGGAGTATACTAATATCAAAGGTATTGACCCTAAGACTTGCATCCATCATATCTATATTCAGGAAAACAGTAGACCAATTAGACAACCTCAGAGAAGGATGGATCCAAATCTTGGGGAGATTGTGAAAGAAGAGCTCCAAAAACTACTCAATGTAAACTTCATTTACCCAATTTCAGATAGTCGATGGGTTTCTCCCTTGGTTATAGTACCCAAAAAGAATGGTAAATGGAGGGTGTGCATTGATTATAGGGAATTGAATAAAGCAACTTTGAAGGATCACTTTCCTTTGCCCTTTATTGATCAAGTATTAGATACATTAGCAGACAAAAAGTACTTTTCATTTCTGGATGGTTTTTGTGGTTATAATCAAATTCAGGTAGCACCTAAAGATCAAGATAAAACCACATTTACCTGTCCATGGGGAACTTTTGCTTACTGAGTGCTTCCTTTTGGATTATGTAATGCACCTGCAACATTCCAAATAGAAGTAATAGGAATTTTTTCTGATCTAATCCATGATTGTGTAGAGGTATATATGGATGATTTTACAATTTATTGTAATACATTTGAAGAGGCATTAGAAAATTTGGAAAAATTCCTTATAAGATGCAAAGAAACAAACCTTTCATTAAGTGTTGGCCGGATAAATCATTCTTGCAGACAAGGTCGATCTCCTTAGTATCTAATGATATCTAGCAACAAAGAGCACAAGAAAATCTACTTTTCTCTAAACATGTTTCAATTCATTAATGAATACTAAGAAGTGTAATAGACCCTACCTCAATCCAATGCTTGTTTGAGGCAGTTTTATCCCAACAACTTCAAGCAGTTCTCGTTTAATAACCTGCATACACAAACAAGCACACATCAAAGCATACCTGTGTATAACAAAACATGTTCATTATGAAGATCAAGGAGCTCATAAAATAAACCATTAGAGACAGTTCATTGAGAAAAACAAACTTGATTGTATTAACTTTATGAATAAAATAACCTTACAACCTTTGCATTGATGTTGCACAAGTTCTTTCCAGGGTCCAGCAGGAGTCTCCTCTACTTTGACAAGCCTCACTGACTTCCCAAATGACATGAAATGTATGTGATCTCTCCTCTCACAAGCTCAAAAAGGAAGTCTAGTTTTCAACAGCATTTACCCTCAAGAATCTTCATCTTTCAACCTCCCCTACAACCAGCCCAATGCATGAATTTATATTGCAAATGGAGGAAGTTGCAGGTCCACTATTGAAGGGATAAGTTCCTCCTTCAATTGGATAAGCACCTCATATCATGGAGTTAGCTCCCTTAGTTATGGAATGGATGAACCAAGGTGGAGCGGACTTGCCAGCGTAATATTCCTTCCAGAAGTGTCTAGAAGTGACCGAAGATGAGTTTTTAAGAATGAACTCACACCTTTTTAACTTTTACAGGGCTTTGCACCCATTACTCAATAGACAGAGCGGTCAGGTTCGCAGGAAACATGACCATTGGGTGCGGCACCGCAGGCAATGCTATGAGAAAGTGCGAAACCAGGATTTGAGATATTTTTAAGGTCTTTCTCCCATTTTCAAGGCTTGACATGAAGAGCTGAGGTTTAAGACTTGCAAAGGAGGTATGTATGAGTGTTGATGGACTCACACAAACTGTAGAAAGTCATGGTGACAATTGTTTGGGTAACAGATTTCCCCCTAAAGTGCGAAGTCTGTAATAGATGAGGGTGGTTTTTTATCATCTAAGAAGAGTGAAGGAATTTATCATTTCAAGGATCTTCCTGTGGATACCCAGGTCAAACCTGTAAAACCATTCAACGCAAAATATATATATGTGAAAATATCATCGCTGAGATAGGCATTCCCATACTCAGATAAAAAAGGACTAAGAACTATCTAAAACTGATCTGATACAGGAATGATTTCGTATTACATCACAAGTAGGAACACATGGACACAGTATGGATGCAGCCATCTGTTTATGAATAGTCCACTATATAATGATAACAAAATTCCTCACAGCCTGGATGGTGGAAACTAGATCCATGGTCTTCATTTCTACTTCCCGAACTAGTACGATTCTACCCATGTGAATGAATGTGTCAAAGTTGAACATGGGAGAATCCACTTGATTACCAGTCAATGATGTAAGCTATTAACAAGTGTGAGAGGAACCACCAGTAATGTCAATGGCCCCCAAAGTACTTAGTACAATCCATGAAATGTGAATGAATGAGTCGATGTCGAACATGTCATGGAATCCGTTGATCGAAGGTCAATGATGCAACCTGTCATCAAAGGTGAGAAACCTGCCATTGAGGCATGCAGATTCCAAGGTACTGATGATTTCTAGATCATCTTTATAGATAATGAGTTGGAGTCGATAGAAAGCGATCCGTCATAGGCAAGCCCATAACACGAAATCATAGGTCAAGTCTGAAGAAATATGCTTAGCAAGAACGAACTCAGGGATGGTCAATGATGGATGACAAATATTTTGCAGGTGGATGGTTTATTTGCACAGACCTCTTCAACACATAACGACACTACAGATGGCTTAGTGATAGTTGGCCCAAAGTTAATACCCAGAAACCGGCTGAAGACTTTCAAAGTGGCTTGATTAATTGTTAGGTAAAGGATTTCCCAACCCAGGTGGATAAAAGTGTCATGTTCAAGAGTGATGGAAAGTTTTTCCAAACACAGAGTACAACAAACAAGTTCATTTTTCTCTCTTTCCCCCACCATTTCTGGCAAGTACCTCTTTACTTTTGACAAGCTTGAGGAGGATAACATTTTCTTGGTTATAAGCTCACCCTTCGAATGAGTCCAACCTAGTTTAGATTCGAACCCTAAGAAGGAGTGGTCCGTTCCTGTTTGTAATTGAACAGGTCCTTTACTATGAAATTTTAACGAGTCCAGTATAGGAGAAACTCAGTGTTTTTCAATTTTAGTGAGTCAGAAGAAAAACTTAAGAAAACTCCACGCTTGTCCTTTTTCGTAAATTTGTGTCTCCCAAGCCCAAAAAAGTATAAAATAATACTTGAGAGAACCGCTTGATCATTACGACCAAGGAGTACTTTTCATGATTAGTGCCTTCAATCTGAAAAAGTAAAAAAACGATCGAAAACACGTCATTTTATTACCAATATCGAACTTGAAACGACAAAAGTCCGGCAATCTTTTCATGTTTATACAGTCGGAAAAGAGCTGTAATGGACCATCTTTTTAATTCCGTTTTAATGAGTCTAAAAAGAAACACTTGACAATATTTTCATTTTTTATGAGTCAGAAAAGAGCTTAAAGAGGAGTCCTATGTGTTTTTTGTTGAAAATGACCAATTTCACCTGAATCCCCAATATTCTGCACAAAAACTGCAAACATTACTCATATCTATTTAAAAAATAATAAAAATGCACCAAAAATGACCTTTTCAAAGTAAAAAATAAATAAATTCAATTTATTTATTCAAAAAATCTTATAAAAAGGGCTTTGACAAGTTCATTTTTATCGTTTACCTTTGGAGTAAAAAGTAAAAGCTTTTGGTAAAAAGCTTCCTGTGTATATTGCACAAATCCAACCGCTGGAATTGAGAACCGTCTTCTCCAGGTAATCCACAATGTCCTTGACTTGCATTTCATCTGTTTGAAATTTTATTTTAGGGTTTAGATTTCATTTTTTGGAGGAAAATTAGGGCAAAAAATCGCCCGCGATGGTTGCGCAAGGGCGCCATGTGGCCCCTGAGCACCCCGACTTTTCTGTACACAGAGAAAAGTTGGGGTGCCACACCTAGCCTTAAGGAGAAGTGCGCACCTACGCACTGTCTCTAAAGGGACGGGTGCGAACCCCACGGAATGCGGATTTTGAACCCTAGTTTTTCCATTTTTGACCCATAGAATTTTGGAATGAAAATTCTAATCCACCTAGTTTGCAATGTAGGTACACGATATGCTTGTTTGGTGAAAATGAGAGCACGAGGACATGGATCAGGCTACATTACTCCATCTACCTTCATTACAGGCATTGAGAGCATGCGGGCTTTTCAAATTTTGGATCATACCTGGCATGAGGGCACAGGTAGACTTTTTACAATGGCTGGTGAACAGGTGGAGCATTCAGGACCAGTGCTTCATTATTGGTGGCAACTGGCTCGAAATTGAGCCAGATGACATATACTTTTTGACTGGCTTTCCCAAGAAAGGCGAGCAATTATCTCTGTTTGGATCTAGGCCAGGTGGCCAATCTATCACTAGTCTCTGACTAGAGTTCTGTAACAACCAGGATCGTGACAAACGGATAGATGTGAAAACCATCTCCCACCCTAAACTGAAGGAGATTGCTTTTACTGTTACTAGACTCTGTGGGAGCGCAACATTGCATCTAGCTACAGGCTCCCAGATGCGCATGGCAGTGGACTGCTTCTGAGGCACCATTTTCAACTGGTGCGATGCTGTATTGGCCAATGTGAAGGGCCAATTGACTACGGTGAAGAATGGACAGCTAAAGAACTTTGGTTATGGTTATTTAGTTGTCATCTTTGCCCTAGAGAGGGTATCGATGCTGGTTCCACAGCTCACTATTGAGGCTCGACTTCCCCGAGATCCTCGGGTTATGCGATGGGTTGTAGTTATGGCGCGCCATCTAGAGGAGGGTATTGAGGTTGTTCGATTCACTCCAGAGTATTTCCGTTGGTTAGAGAACCAACTCTTTATTATTTAGGATTTTCCATACGCTGGGATGGATTATCGCAGCGATCCTGACATGACTCTTCCACCAGGAGAGCAATGGGATGATAGAGGTAAAATTTGTTTTTCAACATTTTAATTTTATATATATGTTGTTGTATTTTTAACAATCGTCCCAAAAATAATAGTAAAATTTTTAAATGCAAATGTGGGTCCATGGAGACCAGCCGCTCTCCATCCCTATGATTGGAGACAACCAGCTGCCGCAACACCGATCCCACAGGACCAGACAGCAGAGACCTTGGCTGATTTGGAGAGCCATCTAGAGCGCTTGACCGCAGATATTCTGAAGACCAGCATAGATGACATTCCTCTTCATCTTCAGTGCTATGTGATTGGGGTCCCAGGACCTTTTAGGAGGTTCCTTTGTAGGGTGGCCCGAGCAGTGGTGTCTTATCAGGATCATCACCAGTGATAGGATGATTGCTTTGTAGACCCATTTTTGATATGACTTTTGATACTATCATTTTTGCCGATCATAAGGTGTTTTTCAACCTATGATCGAGGACGATGTATATTTTGACACACTCTTATGCTATGCTATGATGTTACTGTGGTTATCTTGCAAAACATGTTTATGAGATGTTTTTAAATTTACTGTTTGATTTAATGCAAATGTCTATTTAACATTCGAGAAGCAATTGCATCTGCTAATGTATTTAAATATCTTGGAATGTGTTGATATTCTATGTAATCAAATTCTCATTCCAAGAGACGAACTCTAAAAAATAATCGTAATAATACTGGATTTCTAATGGCATAAACTTGATTAAGCTATAATACAACGAGTTCCGAATCTAAATTAACAATCAAACTTCGAATTCCAAATGAGATGGATTCAGATAATAATTCAATAACTGCACTATATTCTGCGATGTTGTTCGTTGTTTGACCGAGGCTTACCCCATGCATAGGTACTAACTCGTCAAAGGGTGAATAGATAACCCAGGCTGCGGAAGAGATATTTCGTGTACTACGACAAGCGCCATCAGCGAAACCGATGTATGTTTGGAGAGGCATCGACATCTTCAATATGAAGAGTAAAATCAAGATAAGAAGGACTAATAAAAAACACTCTCTAAAGTAAATCACGCATCTTTAATCTACGAACACACCAACTTAGAAAAACTAATCGAATGAAATCTCCGCGCTAATCATTTAAGCATAATATCACTTTAGATGAAGCCCATTCCTAGGTTTACCTGAAGAGACACCATCAAAATCTTCTAGCTCATAGGCCCCTTTCTCCAGCTTCCGCTTGACAATATACGGACCATGCCACATGGGTACAAATTTTCCAGCCCCTAGCTTATCGTTTGCTTGATCGTAAAGTAAAACTAGGTTGCCTTCCGAAAAAATGCGGGGTGTAACATTTAGATCATACCAAGCTTTGATCCGTTTGGCATGAGTTTTGACAGCTAATGCAGCATTGCATCGATTCTCATCTAATTGAGCTAAGTATAATAAACGTTTTTCCTCTTCGGAAGTGGCTGGTAATAATTGCACGACAATTTGTAAATGGGATTTCGCATTCAATGGGCAATACTTCCTCTAAACCGTAAACCAATTGAAAGGGAGTAAAACTTGTTGATGTTTTGACTGAGGTTCAGTACGCCCAAAGCGCTGAAAATAACATGTTGTGCCAATTCGACCGATGAATCCCAATGATTCGTCAGATCATGGTGACTAGAACTTTGTTGACTGCTTCAACCAGACCATTTGCCTGTGGGTAATATGGAGTGGAACTATCGTGACACAGGCCAAGCTGATCTGTAAGTTTGGTCATCATGATGTTTCGAAAATGACTCCCATGGTCAGTGATAATCGCTTGGGGAACACCAAACCTAGCAATTATATGATCGAAAATGAAAATCGCAGCAGTTTTGCCGTCTGCTAAAAATGTAGGCATTACCTCGGCCCACTTGGTAAAATAATCTACCGCAAGGATGATATATGCATGCCCCTTGGCTGAGTGAGGGTTACATGTAATAAAATCGATACCCCATTTCGCGAATGGACCAACGGCAATGATAGGGTGGAGAGGAGTAGGAGGAGCACGCATCTTATGATAAAAAATTTGGCAATTGTGGTATTTCTGGATGGCAGTAATACAATCTTTGAATAAGGACGACCAAAAATAGCTAGCGCGCAAAATATTTTGGTTTGTGGCATACCCAGACATATGGCCGCCACATGCTCTAGAGTGGTAGTCATTAAGAACCTTCTCAGCCTTATCATGAGTAAGGCAATGACAGAAAACAGAATCCACCAAACGACGATAAAGAGTATCTCCAATAATAGTGTAAGGTTGGGATTGGAAGAGTATTTTCCGGTGCTGAGAGCGTGAAAGATCTGGCCGAAAAGATTGGGTTTGGAGATAGACGATGATATCTCCGTACCATGGATCAACAGTACTGATAAGGAACAAGGATTCATCTGCAATGGATTCTTCCGCCACATGTTTTTTGTCAGCACGAGGGAAGTCACACATTAATTCTGCAAAAACCAAAGACTTCTTTGACTTGGCCTTTTCAAATTCCAGGTCAAATTCCTGCAGGATGACAATCCATTTGGAATAATTTCCCCCTAGAAATTGTTTAATCAAAATGTATTGCATAGGGTTACAGTAAGAAATAACAGTGGTTTTGCGTAACAAAATGTAATGACGAAATCACTGGACAGCTTGGACTGCAGCTAAGGCCAGTTTCTCCACATGTGAATATTTTACCTCAGTGGGAGTGAGAGTTCGATTAAGATAATATATCACATGTTCACTTTCGAATTCATCCTGTTGAACTAAAACCATCTCAATAGTGGAATGGGAAGCGGCGAGGTACAAGAAGTAATCCTAGTTGTAGTTGGGAGGATGCAATAATGGTGCATGGGTCAACACATGTTTTAGTGCATCAAAAGATTTGTCAGCTATCTCATCCCAAAAGAATGGAGTGTTTCGTTTCAACAACCGGGTGAAACCTTTTGTAATCTTGGTGTAGTCAGGAATGAAACGACGTTAAAAGTTTGCTTTCCCTTGCAAACTTTGGAGTAGGCGAAGAGTCGAAGGAGGTGGTAACTTGACGATGGCTTCAACCTTCGAAGGATCGACGTGAATGCCGGATTTCGATACAAAAAATCCCAATAATCGACCCGTTTCAATATAGAAGATACACTTGTACGGATTCAGACTTATCCGATAATGCCTACATCTCATGAAAATAGCTTGTAAGTGAGTGAGATGGCCGACTCTTTGTAATGAATGAGCTAGTAAATCATCGAGATAGGGCTGCACAATGTGCTTGATGTCATGAAACGCATAAGACATGGCCCTTTGAAAAGTTGCCTCGGCGTTCTTTAGTCCAAAAGGTAACTTGCAATAAGCAAATGTCCCCCATGGACAGATGAATGCCGTTTTTGGTTGATCGGCAGGTAGAATGTTAATTTGATTATAACCGGAAAATCCATCCATAAAAGAGAAAATTTCCTTACGGGCACAATCATCGATAATTTGATCGATATAGGGCGTGGGATTATTATCCTTGGGACAAGCACGATTAATATCCCTATAGTCGATGCATGTTCTTATTGTCCCTTGTTTTTTATTAGCTGGAACAATATTCAATACCCAATCCGTTAAAGGAATTGGATAAATGAAACCTGCTTGAAGTAATTTCTCAACTTATGTTTTGATGGCAGCAGCTTTTCGTGGGTGGATTTGACGCAACCATTGCCGGACGGGTTTAGCATCCGGGTAGTTTTTGATCTCATGAACAACGATTGAAAGATCAATTCCTGGCATTTCCTCATAGGACCAGGCAAGCACGTCGTGGAATTCTTGAAATATGGCTTTATATGTGTTGACTTTAGTGTCTGTACAAGAAGCGCCTATGTGAATGTGTTCAACAATTCCAAGTTTGACTGAAATGTTGATAGGAGACGTTCAAGAAATATTAGCTAAATTTTGTTCAGAATCAGGATGTTTCAATGGATTCTGCGGTTCTTTGAAATATTCAGTGGTGAAAATGGATGAAAAATCAATTTCAAAATTATCAATCTCAGGTAAAAATGAAGATTGATGATGAAGATCTTCCCATGGTAATGCATCAATAGACAACAGTTTTCGAATTTGTTCATCAGTGCGAACGATTTCTTAAAAGGTTGCTAACTCTGAGGTTGAGATGGAAAGTGATTTCCCATTGATCTCATTCACTAGATTAGGGTTGGTTGAATTTGAGTCGAAAAACGACTGTACTGCCTGATAAGCAACTTCAAAGGGACTCAAAGGCATGGCATCGCCAAGAGAGTCCACCTCGGAATCGAATGGAACGATCCAAGGATCGTCAAGAACAATGGATTATGACGAAATCATATGAATGGTTGTGAAAGGAGACTGTACGTTGGGAGGAGGAAATGAAAAAGTTTCGAGTAAACCCGAATCTTTAACTAATCCTACTCCAACATCCTTATAAGGGATAGCAGTTTTTCCAACATGTTGAATACTCTCAGCAGAGGATGGGTTGGATGGGAAATAAGTTAACTGATCTATTGTTACAATATTTCCATTATATGGGAACTTAATAAGCCGAAAGACTGATGAAACAACAGTAGTCATGGTGTAAGACCAGCTACGACCCAAGAGAAGGTTGTAATCTAGAGGGGCATCAACCACCTCCACATCTAGATTAACAGTTTTGCCTTCAACCCCTATAGGTAAGTCCTGTAGAATGCCGTAAGGATGAAACCCTCGGCCATCAAAGGCCTTTAGAATCATTGGTGATTGATTAAGTGTAGGAGAACCAAGGGTTTTCCAACACTGTATCGAAATAATACACGTAGAAGCTCCCGCATTAATCACAGTCCTAAAACAAGGTCTGTTTTTGACTAACACTGGAATCTGGAAAGCCATTTGATGAGGAAGATGAGGTGTACTATTTTCTAAATCAAAGACTATGACGTTTGAGTCCTGAAGATCAACAGCTCCTCTAGCCGACAGTAGCATTTTACGTTGTGCTAGACATGATTGCAGCACTTCCAAAGCCGACATTGCTGAAGGTGAAATAGCTAAATCTTCAACAATGTTATAGTTCTAAGCAGCTCTCGCATGTGGATTGAAAGCTAACTTTCGAAGTACACCCTTAGCAGGCAGTTTGATTACTAAGTCGAGATTTGGTTTCTCAATCTGTAGTGGATCGGTACCAGACAGAGCTGAGATTGATGGATTGGAATTAGAAGTTTCGGCTTCCTTACCACCAAGAGGACTTTTACTCCCATAATATTGTGATTGTGTCACAATCTTTACATGTGAAATCATGATTATGGGCTCTTCCGAGGCACTAGAGGAAGAACCTATCATTTTACTGTCTTGATTTGGAAAAGGATCCTTCAAAATAGTAGGTGTTTGCGAACCTTTGACGATTTTCACAAACTCGGCACGATGCAGACAATCCCTTGCAAAGTGCTCCTCATCACAGATGAGACAAGGATATCGAGGTTTTCGCTTCTCGTCAGTAGATTCAGGTTTATCAGATTTCTCCTTGGAGTTCTGCTTGTTCTTCTTCTTACCTTTCTTCTTGTCGTTAGATTTTGATTTTGTCGTGGATGATTCTACGACATGAACATCAGCAAAAATTTCAGGTGAAGATTCTCGCTTAGGGGAATCTCGTAAAGTTATAATAGGAGAAGAATTCTTGGAGGATTTCTTCTTACTTTTGGTATTAACAGTACCAATCATACCGTTAGCGGCATGAGACCCTGAGGGAGGTGCAACTATTTGATTTTGTTTCGGAAGGTCAGGTATTTTCTCATGTAATGTACCTGACTGCGTATAAACTAAGTCAAGGTACTGAGCTTGAGCAATTACTTGCTCTTCTGTAACTACTCCTGCCTTAGCTACATCTTTAGTTATTTTGGGTAATAATGATTTCACAAACCATTCTGCCAAAATTTGGTCTGGGATAAAAACTTTCACTAAACGGCGTCGACGTCGCCATTCATGAATATGATCTGAAATATAAGTGGACGTCGACTGTTTTAACGAAGTTAATAATTCCGTGCCATTGTCATATCGGACTGGCAGTTGAAAATGAGTAAGGAAGGAAGTGGCTAACTGACTAAAATTATAAAAAGAGTCTCATGGCAACTCAATGTACCACTTGGCTGCAAGGCCAATCAAAGTGCGTTGAAAAAGATGAAGATGAATTGAATCATCTATAATGGAATTTGACGCACACCAGAGATGATGAGTCATCACATGATTAGACGGATCCTCTCCTGGCTTCCCTTCAAACTTTGGTATATCACTGGGCAACTTATTTGGCATTGGCGGCCAAAATGGAAGATAATTGATGGGATCGTTCATAAGGCACGATAAGTCAGGCAAATCCAAAGTTGCTATAAATGGTAACTAACGGTTTGGATCCTGAAAACTTAGGGTCATAAGACTAGCCCCAGGAGGAGGATATCCAGGATAGCTTGGTATCGGATTCGCATTTGGGATATTATATCCTCCTAGAAAACCAGGATTAACCGAACCATACTGGGGTTGTTTAGGTTGTTGATATGTATACCGAGGGTATGGTTGATACTGATAAGCTGGGTTCTGCACAGCGGGACCATATTAGTACTGCCCCTGGTATGATTGATAAGTAAATTGTGGTTGACTTGTGACAACCGTACTAGGACCAGGTTGTCCTACAGGCATGGAAATCGGAGTCTGGATTGTAGGTCCAGACTAGGGTAAAGAGGCCTGAGGAGTTGATACAAGAGCAGTAGAAATTGGAGTTTAGTAATACTCCAGAAGTGGGTGGAGTGGATTGAACAGAAGCCGTAGCAGTTGCAGCAGACGTTTGGGATAGAGTTCGAGGCGAACTAGGCCCAGACTGTTGAGCTGCCCCAGGTGTAGCAGTTTGAGTAGTAGGCTGGACAGGTTGTTGGGGTGAACCAGAAACAAAAGACTATCCAGATTGAGATCATAACTGCACACTGGGTTGCTGAGTCTGTTGATCCCACACCACGTTCATTCCGGGCTATGGACCGATAACAGGTTGAACGTATTGAGGACCAAAACCAGGTTGAGTGTAAGATTGATAATTATATGGTACATTTCTGGGTCCTTGAATAAATGATTGACCTAAAGGTGGTTGAAAAACTTGAGGTTGATATTGACCCTGAGGTTGGTACTGACCTTGAGGTTGGTACTGACCTTGCGGTTGGTACTAACCTTGGGGTTGGTACTGAACTTGAGGCTGGTATTGACCTTGAGGTGTATATTGATACTGGGGTTGACCTTGAGGTATATATTGGTACTGGGGTTGACCTTGAAGAAAATATTGTCCCGTAGGAACATACTGTCCTTGAGGTTGCCCCCCAGGTGTTAACAGACTGCCGTGTGGTTGCCCCCCAGGCGGTATTGGAGTACCTTGCGGCTCCCCCCAGACGGTATTGAACTACCTTGAGGTTGTGGATTAGGAGTAGTACTAGACATCATAAGAATCTCTTCGACACTTAACGGTTTAGTTCCATTATGACTAGGAGATACGGCATAATCGATGGGTCGAGGAGAAGCTCCTAAAAATGTACCAGATACAGACTGATACCCAAGAGGAACAGAAGGACCGCCATGTAAGAAAGTTTCAGGCGTCTGAGTAAACAAGGATGACTGTCTAGACATATTTAAGGGAGGATAATAACCTCTGGGTGTTGGATGGAAAGAAAATCGAGGTGGTGAAGATGCGAGACCTGGGTTTTCTAAGAAATTGGTCAACGAAATATACCAAGCATCACCTCTAATGGGACTGTAGAAAATAGATTCACGCTCCCTAAGTTCAATAGTCGGTTGATTTTCAGGGATGTTTATACCATCATTTGGACTTGAAGTTATAATTTCTTCAATGGAAATGAGTCCAGAAGGAAGGTTCTCGATAATAACATTTTCTACTCTCGGTGAACTAGGACCACTAGAAACAGGAGAAGCAAATCCTAAATATGGAGTAGAAGCAATTTCAGTTTGAGGTTCAGAGATTTCAAGTTCTTCAGCTAATGAGCTAGTAGGAGTGATACTACCAGTAACCTCAGAAAATGAAATCGGTTCAGAAATATGTTCTGTTGCTTGCACCAAATAATCAGGATATACAATCAACGAAGATTCTCCAGCCTCCAGTGACCCAACCCTACTTTCACTAGGTGTGACAAGGGCTCGCAACCCTTCCAGTTGACTTGGTGTAAATTCGGGAGGCTGCCCCCGTAGTCGACGGGATTGTCTCAGTAATTCAGCCATGATTAATTTAATTACTTCACACGAAAACAAAGAAAAATCTCAAGAAAAAAAACTAAAGTCGCTAAAGAACCAGACAATTTGACGCACATGCCTAACAAATCTAGGAGATCAAACGGCACGCAAACAGTATCTTCCAGATCGAAAATACTAGTTGGTGATGAAATCCAACATCGCAGAATTCAATACAGAAATGGCGGTTGGAACAATTACCCCGACAACCTGTTTAATGAAACAGACTGGCAGAATTTTCTCCACTATAACCGTCTCGAGTGAAGATAACCCCCCAGAGAGTCCAAGTGAGTCTAGTCGACGTCTACTCCAGGTACAGTGGGATCTTCCCTCCACAGTTACCTAGGAAAGAATCCTAAATATTATGGTCACTAAGGTCACCAACGGAAACAAGTATACCTGGTGGAATAGTCTACGATCTGATACGTACACAAGGGCAGAATAACAATCTCAATCCCCTTGAAGGCTCCTTGACATAATCCAAGGTTTAGCAACAAGTGACCCCAGGCTCCTCGACAATGGTTAATCTGAGGTTTACCATTTTTAATACGTGAATATCTTCTATCGTTCCCAATGAGGAACGATTGATTCCCACACTGGTTCGGATATGATCTCGTGCTTCGCCTTTAAGAGGAGCTTTCCCAGAGCATAGATGTAACAATTGGATTTTCTTCCTATCGCAAGATCGACTATTTGTTTGTTTAAACTACCTTGGAGAGTTAATTACTCCCTACTCCAAGATACTAGCCTAAGCTACGTTGGTGAAAAGAGCCCTAGAAAATAAAATGATTGGTAGATTGATTTTAATTAAGCGTTAATTTTATTGTTTGTTCCTTAAGTCAATGGGTGCAGAGATGAAACTTTATGGTATGAAGACTCGACTCCAAAACACTAAAAATGCACCTAAGATGATAACAATTCTTTTTCATTTTCAATGAATATCTAGCTAAGGAAGAGTCGAAAATGAAATGCTTTGCAAATCAAATATTTCTCTTAACATACAACTGAAAGGAAACTTTTTGTCTTTTCCAAAGAACTTTAAAAATGAGACTACTAATGACACTCACAGAAAATCCCTTTTCTTTTCAACAATCAACAACTACAAGAATAAGCAATTCCCTTAAGAGAACTTTTAAGATTTCTAGAAAAACCTCTAAAAAACTATTGAAAACAAATTTTCAATAAGCTTGTATAATTTCTATGAAAAACTAAAAACTATGATCTGATCTTGAGATCTAAATGAAAAATGGATTGAAAAGAAACTTGAAATGTTTTTGAGGATGTTCAACTTAGTGTTTCAGCTAACTAAGGATCAATTTGTTCAGCTCAACAAACTAATCAAAAACATCCAATTATATTTTAATAGAAAAAATGAAATTCGAAACTTTTAATCAAGTTCAATCAAAGTTTTGCAAAAGAGACAAATGGGATCTAAATCTCTTCATGGATAGATTTCATGAGCTAGTCAAACTTAGCAAGAAGACCAGAGAGACCAGGGTGATCTAAGGCTCTAAGGCTTCGCATCTCTGAGCTACTATAAATACCAAGCAAAAACCAATCCAATCAGACAAAACTTCTTAGAAAATCACTCCAAACAAGAATGCCAATGAAAACTACCTCAAAAGGAACTTTTGTCAAGACAAATGTAGGTCTGGGCATATACTAACAGCTATGGATAAAAACTAAACCTAACTGGGTAGATGGATCTTAGGTTTTTCAAATTTTTTACAGTGGTTCACAGGCATCTAGTAAAACTAGGTGCGGTGCCGCTCTGTGTTACACTGTAACAGTGCGGATAGGTCCGCATTGTAACTGACTTAGAGAATGCAATCCTCTTCCAAAATTTCAAAAAATAAAAATCCAACCAGGATCTAACCAGTACCCAAACTCACACCAATCAAGGCAAAATCAGAAACAAAAACTTAAGTTTCTCAAATCAAAGCAAAGACAAATCAAAATCCAAACCAAACCAGTCCCTAGTGAAGTCACCAATTTGTTGGCCGGATAAATCGTTCTTGCAGACAAGACTGATCTCCCTAGTATCTAATGATATCTAGCAACAAAGAGCACAAGCAAATATACTTTTCTCTAAACATGTTTCAATTCATTAATGAATACTAAGAAGTGTAATAGACCCTACCTCGGTCCAACGCTTCTTTGAGGCAGTTTTATCCCAATAGCTTCAAGCAGTTCTCATTAAATAACCTGCATACACAAACAAGCACACATCAAAGCATACCTGTGTATAAAAAAACATGTTGATTATGAAGATAAAGAAGCTCATAAAACAAACCATTAGAGACAGTTCATTGAGAAAAACAAACTTGATTGTATTAACTTTATGAATAAAAGAACCTTACAACCTTTGCCTTGATGTTGCACAAGTTCTTTCTAGGGTCC